>JBAGKK010198034.1:0-22530 GCA_037177015.1 Euceroptres primus | reverse complement strand
GGGTCGACTTCGACCGCTCGCCCTGAAAAATCTCACTTTTCAGAGTAAGCCTCCTTTCTTCGGCGCACGTCACATATATATACTTTAACGTGTAGTTTCAACTAGTTTCAACTAAGATTCACAAAATTCTAAGAAAAATGCGTACGACAGGCCACGTTACAATTTAAAGAGTAAACTGTACAGTACTTTTTTCCGTGATTTATCAATGATTCAGTCTCATTAAATCATCATTAATAAATATATGACAGTTTGAATTCGTCATTGGAAAATTCACTGTAGGATTCACTTGGAGTTTTTTGACGCGAGTAACTAGTTATTAATTCGATAGTGACAAATATAATAATTAATGTGTCACTACTGTAATTAATGCAATGAGTAGAAATAAACATAATTGTTTTCGATAAAATATTGAATATATACATATTAACAGGGGCGTAGCGAGGAGTGGGGGTGAGGGGGTGACCCCCCAAAATGGTCGTGCCAAGTCGGCATTTTTGGGATTTTCGGGTAATTCGACTATAAAGTCGGCTATTTGGCAAAAAATGGTAACTAGTCGGCAAATTCCACTTATTGAGTCGGCATTTATGACAATACTCACCCCCCAAAACTCAATATGCTCGCTACGCCCCTGCATATTAATATTAATTACCTTGTTCACAGTTCTTATCTATGAGTCATACATCTGCCAAAAGTGAAAGTGACCGTAACTACCAATTTGGGCCCGCGCGGGTAATTTGGTGTAACTTTGACAATTTTTATTCGATTCAGTTGCAACTTTGACAACGTTAAAGTTATACAGCTATAAAGTGCGGTAAACATTGAAATCAGACTTGAATTGCTCATGTAACAGCACTTTGAATTTTGTAAATTCGAGAATTTTGACTAAAAATCCAACTTTTTTCGTTATAAACATGATTTTGGAAAAAATGATCATCATATATATGTACAATATGTAGTTTTTCTGTTTCACTGGGACCTGTATCTACTATATAAATAATCAATGTTTTGTGTTTTAATAAAAATACAGGTAAAAATAAAAATACAATTCGAAGTTTTGCATATCGCGAGAAACGGTTTTTTTGCTATATCTCGTAAACAAGAGCTGATTGAGCAAAATGATAGTTATTTTTAGATTCAGCGGGCCCAAATTACCCTAGAAAAGTTACTGACCACTCTGCAGCAAAATGGCTGTTGACCAAAAATTTGTTTAATTTTCAATAAAATGTATTAATATTATATTAATAAATTTTATTGAAAATTAAGAAAATTTGTATTATTTATAAGATTGAAAAAAGATTAAAATGTACTATTCTATTCAAATAATTTTTAAAATTTTAGTTTTCCGATGTTCTGCCATGAAAATAAAAGATTCACTGACTCAAAACGAATCGATTGACCTACAATATTGAAGGCTAGGAAAATTTTAATAACCTATAGTATTGAAAAAAATTTAGATTTACAATTTTATTAGAATGATTAATGCTTCCTCTATGAGGAAGTAAATTATCTATTTGCTATTTTATTATAATGAGGAAGCAAAGTGATCATGATATGAGCACCAAAAAATATAGACTCCGGAAGAAGACCCGAAATCGAATTCACAGCTAGTTTTTGGCTGTTTATGTCATGGAATAAAATATATTCCAATTTTAGTCTATAAACGTGACATAAAAGATCTGCAAAAAAGTAAAATATATTAAATTCGCGTGTTTAGATAAACATAGTAAAAATAATCAAATGTGAGTTTGGTTTTAAGACACCTGTGAGTTTAGCGCAAGAATTAATTTTAAATAAAAGAATTTAAAAAATTTTTTAATCTTAAAGGAAAAAAACACTATTTTAAGATATGAGAATTTAAAATTGCTTCCTGTTGTAATTATTTGATGAAATAGTAGAACATTAATTGATGATAATTCTAAAAAAGAGAGCATTGAATTGAAAGAGATTAGAGTCATGATTCTATGGAAACACATGAAATGAAAATCGACTTTGGAATAGAGAAGATGAGTGGTTTTTAATTGTATATCAAAATAAGTATAGTAAACAAGTTGCGATTTTGTTTAAATTTAAGTAATGAATAGAAAAAAGTAAAAATGTGTCAAAATTCGATCTCGAGTGTTTTTCTATTGTCTATATTTTTGTGGTCTTCATTTCATGAGCACTTTGCTTCCTTACTATGATGAATTAGCAAGTATATTTGCTTCCTCATAGAGGAAGCATTAATTATTTTAATAAAATTGTAAATATTTTTTGTCAATATTATTAATGATCAACATTTGCTGAATCTTCAATAAAATATTAATATTTTAGGTCAATCGATCCGTTTTGAGTCAAGGAATCTTTTCTTTTCATGGTAGAACATCGAAAAATTAAAATTGTAAAAATTATTTTAAGAAAATTGTAAATTTACATTTTTTTAAATATTATAAATAATCAAAATTTTCTTAATTTTTAATAAAATTTTGTAGGACAGTCGGTTTGCTTTGAGTCAAGCAATCTTTTCCTCTTATGTATTAACTGTGAATTATGATAATGAAAAAATATTAATCATAAAAACCGATTTTTCAAGTATTACAAAAGTGCTAGAAAAAATCCAAGGAATATTTTTTGAAATCTTCGTGTCTGATTGAGACGTTAGTCGTAAAAATAAGCCCTCCAAATTTCATCAATTTATCTAGAACCGTTCTCAAGTTCGCATGTTTACAAAAAAGTGTGACACACATTTGGACAAATGTTCAGAACATTGTATTAGACATTTATCAATTGAGGATTATTTAATTAAACGAATTTAAAAATTTTCGAAAGTGTAACCATTACAAAGCTTTCTCTATGAAAAAGAAAAATTAAATAAAAATAAAAACATATATATATATATATATATATATATATATAGAAAATTAATTTTGAAAATTTGTTTTAGTCAAGAATCAGTTAATCCTAGACCTACGCTTTTAATTTGAATTGTTTATAGTATATTAAATCTTTTTTAAACCTGCTAGTGAAATTATGGAATTTTGTAATTAACATGAAAATAGATAGTGAGCCTAATGACAATCCTTATATGTATTGTAGTTGATATTTTAATGTTACAGACGATTAATGCATATTTTTATATTGAAAAAAAATGTATTGAATGGTCTGGATTTCGATCTGGATCGAAGACCGAAACGTCACGTTTATAGATTAAAATTCGTTTTTACACAACAATTTCTTTTTATGATGTTTTTTATGTCTTAAAATTCAAATATATTTTATGTGATGACGTAAGAAGGATCATACGGGAGTAGAGGAAACTTATAAAAACTTAATTAATTGCCACTTTTGAAAATAATATTTCTATTAGTCAATGTAAATATCAAAAGGCAAATATATATTTTACGGGAAAAAATTTGAAGTCGTAAAAAATATCACTTTTAACAGCAATACTGTAAGTCGAAATTTCATGTAGTTTTTCCAACTTTATTATTGAAAACTTGTCGGATTTTAATGATTGAGTGTTTATGTGTTCCATTATGCAATTATCTAAGACTTCACCACAGGAATAAGATTAAGAATAATTGTCCTTAAAAATACAGATACTTTTTTATAATATGAAATTAAACAAATAGCTGAATTTTTATGGATAATTAGTTTTGAAACTATTCCTATGGGGAATTCTCAGATAATTGCATAATGAAACACATAAACCCTTAATCATTAAAATCCGACGATTTTTCAAGAATAAAGTTGGAAAAAATTGCGCGCAATTTTGACTTATAGTATTGCTATTAAAAATGATATTTTCTACAACTTCAAATTTTTTCCAGTAAAATATATATTTGCCTTTTGATATCTACACTGACTAATAGAGATACTATTTTCAAAAGTGGTAATTAATTAAGTTTTCATAAGTTTCCCCCGCTCCTGCATGATCCTCCTTAAGCAGAAAAAAAGGAGGGGAAAGAGTAAAAAAATACTCGAACCTTTAATGTTGAATATATTTTTTTAATGTTCCTATACATATGAAAATGTAGTGTAACAAATATCTTCAAGCTGAGTGTATTTAGGAAATAAAACCAAGATTTCGAAATGTTAGAAATAATAATGAAATAATAATAAAAATGTATCGATTTGCAATAACCAATGTTTTTAAAAAAGCAGACAATAAAATGTTTCATTTCTAAGTATTAATTATGTTGTTTCTCAACTTCAGATATTTTTTTGTACCTTGTTCTGTCAATTTTTTGTCCGTGTACGTTTGAAAGAGAAAGGTGTGTCTAATTATAGGGTAAATTGTCCGCAAGTTCATTTAGGAAAATATCTTCTTGAGGCAGGAAGATTCTTCTTGCATCTAAAATAAATTATCTTGACCATTAATTTAAAGATGATTCCTCTAGACACAAATAAGTATTTGATCAATGTTTTAAGTAAGTTTTCAGCAAAAACATGAAATATTCGAATATATTTCAGCGTACAGCAAAATTCCAGGGAATGCAAGAACAGAATAATAAAAATTGCAACTGAATCTGAATCTCAATTAAAATAGTGCCAGAGACAATTAGAAATAATCACGTACTCCTTAGTAAAGCAAATGATCCGTTAAGCTTTAATTACTAAGCGAGCCAGGTGCGCTTTGTTTTGTACATATATCTTATATATATATATATATATATATATATATGTGTGTGTGTGTGTGTGTGTGTGTAATCTTATTACTTCCGCCTTATGCAATATCGGATCTGTCGAAATCATATCAATGAAGATAAACGGACAGTATGTACTTTTCCTAGTCAACCTAGAGTCGATGAAGGCATGGAATAACAGTCACGGTCATGTTCTAAATATGTATCATTTTTTCACTGAATTAAAATAAATGCCTGAGTAATTTACGGTTACCGATCTTTACAAAGCTTACTTAATCACTCTCAACTTTAAATTAATTACAAAAAAATTATCCTATATATATAAATCTGACACACAATAAAAAAACTTTTTATATTTTCTTAGTCTTAACAATATTATTTTACAATTCAATACAGAATTCAAGAACAGAGAAGACTGAAACCTTATTCTCAGATTTTTCTAGTTTAATGCAACCTGTTGGCAGTAGAAAAATTAAGATCCAATTAAGGTATAAATTATATTCCTAAAAGTAATGAAGCATTATATCCTGGACGATATAATGCAGTAAAACAAGCAAGGAATAAAACGACCAAGTCCCATTGATACCTGCCTTGTACCAGATCATGGACCGGATCGTGGTTACTGATCAGAGATAGCCGGTCGTTTTGAACAAAGAAACGCGTCTTTGATCCGTTGTCCCCGGCACGTGTGGATTACGATTGCCAGACAAGTAACGCGACCGGAACGAATGTGAACCTCGATAATAGCAAACTACATCAATTAAAATTCCGTGATAGGTGATGTTGAACCTGATTTAAAGGGGTCGAGGTTACATGAACTGCAGTTCAATTGAGGCCTTAAGAAAAAAAAGTTTGAAAGTCTATCACGTAATAATTCAAATCTGTACTGAGAAGAAAATTTGTTGAAGCCAAAGAAATTAAGGAATTGGACAGACAGCCCGATAAAAAGTTAATCAAAGAGCCTATTTCCTCAGGTTTTTCACTTTAAACAATTTTTTAAGCAAGTTTTTCAAAGTTGAAATGCGAAAAACTTTATTTACGATTAAAGAAGCCATCAAAAGATTTAATTGGATAAAAATTATACTTTTTTCATTCGGTATCGGCAGAAAAATTTCGGTGAAAAAACAGCTAAAGTCTAAAGATTCTGAATGAAGAAAATATATAATTTTAATCCAATTGAAACAGGCGCTTTGACTAACTTTTTTCAGACTGGAATTTTTTAATGAAGATAAATATTAGTTAAATTACCAATCGATAATATTGATAAAAGACTCAAGCCTTGATTCGAAGAAATAATTTCTTTGGTGGATATTTCTTCGGTGGAAGTAAATATTAATTTGTTTTCGTACTCAAATAAATATTTATTCATTTTATTAAACGTTATTATTTTTTGAAGTGCTAAGTACGTGAAAAAAATACTTTTAAATCTATAGCATATGCTATTGCGATTTGCCAAAAGCAGATGCTATTAATTTAAAATAATATGTTATAGAATTTACACCAATCGAAATCTATTATTTTTTATTCAAAGTTTACATTTTTTGAATCAAAAGTGTTACTGTAAATTCTATAGTATATTATTTTAAATCAATATTATCTGCTTTTGACAGATCGCCATAGCATATGCTATATGCTTCTCAGAACTAGCTAAAGTATTTTTTGCCATTAATTATGATTCAAAATAAAACGAAAATTCCAATTTAAGAGATCGAGAATCATTTTTGTAGCGGGGATAAATAATTTACATGTTAGGAAGGTTACCGAATTTTTAAAATATGTAGAGTGAAGGAAAATTAAAAAAAAATATTGTAAAAATTTCTTTTTTTCGCACTTTATTTGACTGAGCCTCCAGATTTTAAATTATTTTTTATTTAATTAACACTTTTTAAAAATGTGTTATCGACTGGACATCATTATTTATCGTACGGTACATAATTTCCAGAAATTTTTTGAAGGCACCTAAAATTTTGAAACTTTACCAAAAATTACTTCGAAGTAAGTACTTTATCCCAGTGGTATTCAAAAAAATATGTTGAATAATGAAATTGAGTAAACCTGTCGGGAATTGAATTTCACAACTTTTTGGCAACGACCCATATATAGTTTTCTTCATGAATTCAAGTTATGTCTGCATCTCAGTCAAGTTAGCCTGTACCTTATCTAAGTAAGCTTGCCTCTTAAATTATTGATTCAAAGTTTGCAATCATAATTTAAAAAACTGTCTAAAAAGAGTTTTTAAATATTTACGACATTTGTTTGAAAATATAGTCAAAATAATTAATTTACTCATTGTATTTGCAAATTCGAATTCTTGACATAGATCAGAACAAATTCTTATTGAAAAATATAAAACTAATAAGACAAAATGGTGAATTCTTATTAAAATGGGTTTAAAAATTTGCATTAAATTAATATACAGTTATGGATCAATTGAGATTTTTTTGAAGTACATTTTCATCTTATATTTATATTTATCTTATATTTCAGCAAATATTCTATTTTATTTCTATCATATCTTATTATTTGTTTACTTTCTTGAATTACAAGGTACGAAAAATATTAAACAGAGTGAAGAAGATATAAAATAATTAAAAATAAATAATAATTTTTTATAAAACATGCACGATTTCAGCCGTTTTTCTTGTCTGTTAAACGGGTCTAAAGTGTTGCTCAGAGAGAGTAAAAAGTATTTTTCGGCATTTTCATTTGGCTTTTTCTCGATCTCATGACGAAAAGCACTGTATTTGCCACGTATTTGTATTTGCGTTTAAATTTGGCGAATAATGTACTATATTACTTCCTAGGGACTAAAAAGTGTTAGAAAATTTTGGTTTACAGATGTTAGAATTCGTTTTGAATTCACCACGAACGATTTAAAATTCATCATGAATTCTTTAGAATTTATCAGGAATTCTTCGAATTTCACCCTGAATTCTTTTAAATTCATCATTAATTCTTATAAATTCGCCAGGAATTCACCATGAAATCTTCGGAATTCATTCTTCGGAATATACCAGGATTTCTTCGGAATTCTTTGAAATTCATAATGAATTCTTTAGTATTCAGCAGGGATTCTTTGGAATTCTTCGAAATTCATAATGAATTCTTCAGAACTAACTATGAATTAATTGGCATTCTTCGAAATTCTTCAGAATTCTCCCGGAAATTTTTGTTGCAGATATTAGAATTCATTTTCAACTCACCAGGAATTTTTCGAAATTCATCATGAATTCTTTAGAATTTAGCAGGAATTTTTTTAAAATGTAAGGAAATAAAATTGCGCGTAAAATTTCTGTTTTTGTTTTTAGAAACTAGTTATTATTTTTTCTATTGTTAAACAAAATAAAAAAAAATTCTCTTTAGACGAGCATCGTTTTTTATAAAATATTTATGTTCAATCCAAAATGCCTTATATTAGTGAGAAAGCTATCGAAGAACATTGTTCAGTGATATTTTAGAAGTTCAAAAATTCATTGCATTTGTTATAAAAAAATAAGTGGATGAAAATAGTTTCGTAGGGTTTAGCAGTATTTGGTCATTTAGTTCTTACCAAATTTCAAACATTTATAAGCAAAAAGAGTTTTTCGGTCGAACAAATAAAAATCTAATAATAATTTGTTATGTTATAAATAAATTTTATAAACAATTGCTTCCTGAAGTCATTCATAATGAGAATAAGGATGTTTCTTCACGATATCCACCATTATAAGTAGTCAATGAACCTTAATTATCATATTGTTCATCATATTACTATCAAAAATTGTTTAAACAAGCCTAATTAACAAATTCACTGTTTGTCTATTTTTCGACTTACGAATCTCGTTCTCTCAACATAATCGAATGTAAGTAATGAATTTTCAAACTGTGCTAGGAAAATTAAACAATGGTATATAATTTGTTATGTTATAAACAAATTTTATAAACAATTGCTCCCTAAGGTCATTTATAATGAGAATAAAGCTGTTTGTTCACGATATGTACCAGTGTTAGTAGGTAATGAACCTTATTTATCATATTTTTATTCAATCACATTACAATTGAAAATTTTTTAAAGAAGCCTAATTAAAAAATTTACTGTTTGTCTATTTTTCGACTTACAAACCTCGTTCTGTCAACATAGTCGCCTGTAGGTAATGAATTTCAAAACTTCGTTAGAAAACTTGGACAATCATACATAATTATTATTGTTATTAACAATCTTATAAGCAATTTTTTTCTCTTAAGCTTTCATAAACTAAAAATTCTGCTTTTGTTCTTGAAAAAAATCTTCAAATTACTTATTCATGACTTTCTGCTATCACATTTCATTTGTAAAAAATTGTTTATTGTTTATGACTTTGATCAACTAATGTCCCGTTTGATCAATTTTGGGACATGAACTCCAGTTTTCCTAAATGCTTCATAGCATTTAAGGGTGTATTTCTTTTCAACCTCCAAATATAGAATAAATTTGTTTGACCACAATCAAAATTGAAAAAAATAACATCTAAAATGATTTTTGAGAAAAATTAAAATGAATAAAAAGATTTCTTCTAATTTGATCTGGCTCAAAACTGGAAAAATTTTGGACATCATATAGGACTATAATTCCTCCAAATTTAGAGGCGTACTTCAAGTGATCTTTAACAATTTTTCATTCTTATTGTTTTTTCTCCCCTGATTGTTATATGATCAAAATAGCATCCTAAGATCATAAGATTGAGATTGTAGCATCAAGTCCACTTGTCAAGTACCTTATATCTTAGCTCGAAATCCTAAGAATGGGTGTCTTGGCCAAAGGCCAGCAAGGCATCAAAGAAAATGAAAGTAGGGTTCTGGACGAGGTATGATCGTGTGTCGAACTCAAGACCTTCTTTTTATCTTCGCGGTTAAGTTTATACCATAACCAACCGTGAATGTTACTTATTGCCAGGTTCCACTTCATTATAGTAATGACAAGTAATAAATTTTTCAATTATTGTTATTCTCATTAAGCTTGAGACTATAATGATCGTTTTAATTGTTATAATTGTCATGTTGGCACTAAATTATATATGATTACGTTTTATGTATCTACGGTGTCTATATTGTTTTTGTAATTTTCTCCTCCAGAACAGTAGCATGACCATGCTTTAAAGAAGAATCAGAACTCTAATTAAAATTTTTTTACTGAAAGGGTTTTTTCTTTATTTCGTGTTTATTTAATTAAGGAAAACATTGTTGGTGCTGCCTTTGTGCATTAAAGAAAATTTTGTAAAAAAGAAGAAACTACATTGTTTAAAATTAAGAGATTCATTATCATTTAATAATATTAAGTTATATAATAAATAAATGTACTAATAAGCAATAAAAGTTTAAACAGCCATGTTTGATTCTATTTTTTATTCAACAAAAGAAAATGTAATTTCTTGTGAGTTTTCTCCTTTACTTCACAGGAATACAAGAGTCTGAATTTCAACCCAAAATTGGTTTGAAAGAGGTTACATAAGCCTAAATATTGGCTGAAATTCAGACAAACTAAGAAGTCAGATTTTAGAAAGAGACAAACTTATGCACTATACAAGGAGAAAAGGACAGCAAATTTTAAGATGTAATCATTTTCAGATTTCTGTATTACTGTGTGTGATTGTAAAAAGCATGATGTTAAAAAATGTGGTTAAAAAATTTAAGTTAATGTCTTAAAAAATGTAAAAAATGTTGTAAATCATGTTTCGTTTAATTTCAGTCCTGGTGCAAGATTGCTGGAAGGATAATGATTGTCGTGTGAAAGATATTGCCTTCTCATCAATCGATCATTCCGGAAATAGAATCCGACTTTAGTTGTACCGATGTGTTTAAAAAACGAGTAATTACCTATTGCAGAACCAATGTTTATCTTCTTATTACGGTAATTCACCAGTTCAAAGGAAAAAATTATATTTGTATTATAATTACTTATTTTATAATTATTATAACAATATATTATTATAATAATAATTATTAGAGCATTTCCTGTTTAATATAACTAATTTATAATTATTAATAAAATATAGTGTCCAGTAACTGATATTTCAATTATTAGACCTATTAATCACATTTTAATTCTTTGTAAATTAAAAAAACATCAATTTATTAGAAGTGCAGATAGAAATAAGAATTGAGAATAAGGAAAATCACTCCATTACAATGTATTTATGTATCTTATATTGTCAATGATAAAAGTAAGTAATTAGAGACGTGTAATCAACTTATAATCAAGAGATGATTTTAATTAATTTGCATTTGAAGCTGCTGTAGCTCATGGAATATTTTTAAATTCTCATAACTACTTTATTTATAGAATATAATGCCAGGGGAAAAAGTTGTAGAGCATTTTCCTTGAGAATATTTCCTTTAGTTATAGAAGTGGATTCAAAGATTGTCTTAAAGAATCTGCATAAAATATTTAAATTAGGATATTAATTTTTATTAGAATAAACTTATTTAAAAAATGATGTTTTTCAAACTGGGTCAAGGAAGGATGATTAAATAAAAAAAAAGTTGAATTAAGAAAAATGATTATAGGGTTAATTAAGAAACCCCTTTCATTGAACGGTCATAATTTTTGAAGGGACAGAACTTTTTTAAGTTTCTAAAATGGAAAATAATGTTTAGTTATTTGTCGATAAGCTCCTGTAATGGAAATTTATTTATTTTAGAAATTGATGAAAATTGATCTGAAAACGGAAAAAATTACAAACTCGAGGGTCGAAAAAAGATTATTTAGATCATATTTATTAGGACAACTTATCCTAATCATAGGTATTAAAATTACATCTAAAAAATAGTAAAAATGAAAGAAAAGCTGTGTACCTAAATGTTTGTTAGGAGTGTGGGAAGTGAGGGTAAGTGGAGAAATGAAATGATTGCAGCCTTCACCTTCAGTTGTATGGGGAATCAGGGCGGAATCTCGAGAATGCTTACAGCACTTGAATCGTACACTTTATAGCTTTGCGGTTATGGAGCTACGTGCCTTAGAGTACGCGCTCATGCGTGTAATACCGGCTTAACTTCCATTAGTCTTTGCTTCCACAAAATCACAGAAAAGTGAATTTATGGTGAAGCGTGAAATCCGGAAATGTCATTTTATTTTTAGGCATTGAGAAATGGTGCGAAAAACATTCTTACTTGGACCGACCTATTTTTCAGAGAAAAAGAGTTATTCATAATTTTAAGCAACATCAAATATTACTTACACTTTTCGTAAATTTGCAAGTTTACCAATAAATAGACTAATGCATCAATTATCAAAGTTATGGAAAAATTATTCGTTTTAAAACAACTTTTATAAAAGAATTTGTATTTGGATCGATTAATTTTATACATTATTTTCTATAATGAAATCAGGGACCGCTGCAAAATTAAGGGGCATTTTACGATATTTTCTAATTATTTTTATAAATACAAAATAATTTGACTAAAAAATTAGCTTCAGATGACAAAGTATCAAGAAATAGTGGATCTAAGATCAAAATTGTGCTTCTCTCACCATAAAAATTGGACAAAACTCAATTTTGACATTATGCTTCCATATTAAGTTAATGCCTTCAATTCTGGACATCTCTTCTCAATTTTAGTATTTTGAGTCCAAAGTTTAAACAAATGTTATTTTTATTTAATAAATGAAAAGGCGATCGACTTCTGCGTTCTATTAGGCCACATCATCATAAGAGAGTATTCATAAACGATGTTTTTATAATAGATTGTTTTTATCAATTTCAGGGCCAAAATGCTTAGACAGTAGGTTTCTTCGACAAACAATTTTGGGATATTTGCCAATTATTTTTATAAATACAAAATAATTTTATTAAAAACTTAGCTAAATACAGAGCTGAGAACAAAATACTTCAAATAGAATACTCAAAATACAAGTATTTCGCTATAAAGTAGTTGAAATACATTGCAGGGAAAATACAATTTAGCCAATGTGTTTCAAATAAATTACAAACTACATTTATATATTTTTGTATTTCATTTGAAATTTTGAGAATAATTGGGTATTTGATCTGAAATATCTGTATTTCAGAAGAAAGAAATAACTAATTATATAAAATTAATATTAAACCTATGCGCATTATCTAAACTAAACAGCCGTACGTCCATGGAGTGGAGCTTCACAGGGTTTTGAATTCCTTATAATTAGAATTCTTCGGAAAACACCAGGAATTCTTTAGAATTCGCCTTGAATCCTTCGAAATTCACAACGAACTTTTCGGAATTTACTACGAATTCATTGGAATTCTTTGAAATACACAGAGATCTTTGGAATTATTTGGAATTCAATGTGAATTCCGAAAAATTCCAACGAATTGAAGGTAAATTTTGTAAAATTTCAAAGAATTCCTGGTCAATTCCAAAGAGTTCAAAGTGAATTCAAATGGATTCCAAAGAATTATTGGCGAATCCGACGAATTCCAGGTGAATTTTGAAGAATTCAAATAAAGTCATGGTGAATTCCGAAAAGTTCATAGTGAATTTCTAACCATTCATGATGAATTCCAAAGGATTCTAAAGAATTTCAATGAATTCAAGGTGTATTTCTTTGGGATTCCCAATGAACTCTTCGGAATTTAACATGAATGCATTGGAATTATATGGAATTCACCAAGAACTCTTTGGAATTCTTCGCATTCGCCTTGAATGCTTTGGAATTCACAACAAACTCTTCGGAATTTATCATGAATTCATTGGAATTCTTTGGAATACACAGAGTTCATTGGAATTATTTTAAATTCAATATGAATTCCGAAGAGTTCCAACGAATTCCAGGTGATTTTGGAAGAATTTAAAAGAATTCCTGGTAAATTCTAAGTAATTCAAAGTGAATTCGTTTGGATTCCAAAGAATAACTGGCGAATTCCGAATAATTCCAAAGAATTCCAGGTGAATGTTAAAAAATTCCAATGAAGTCATGATGAATCCAAAAAATTTCATAGTGAATCAAAAGAATTCATGATGAATTCCAAAGAATTCTAAAGAATTTCAAAGAATTCCAGATGAATTTCTTTCGGATTCACAATGAACTCTTCGTAATTCTCCGGCAATTCTTTAGAATTTTTCGAAATTTACTAGAGATCCGTCGCAATTCTACAGAATTCACCAGGAATTCTTTGGAGTCCTTCAGAATTCATCTTGAATTTTTTGAAATTCAACAGGAACTGTTTGAAACTCACCAGGATTTCTTTGGATTTCTTCCAAATTCACCTTTAATTCATTGATATTCTTCGGAATTCACGTTGAATTCTAAAGTCTTTTATGACGAGTTCCAAAGAATTTCTGATGAATTCCAAAGATTTCATAATGACTTCCAAAGAATTCATGGTGACTTCCGAAGAATTCCAAATACTCATAGTGAATTCTAAAGAATGCCATTGAATTCATGGTGAATTTTGAAGAGTTCTTTGTAAATTCCAAAGAATTTAAGATTAATTTGAAATAATTATCTGCTGAATTTTGAAGAATTCCAAAGAATACCTGGTGAATTCCACATAATTCCAATGAATTCATGGTTAATTTTGAAGAGTTCTTTGTGAATTCCAAAGAATTCATAAAGAATACCAAAGAATTAAAAAAATTCAAAGATTTCAAGATGAAATCCAAAGAATTCCAAAGAATTCATAATTTAATTCCAGTATATTCATGACGAATTCCCAGGACTTCAAAGCTCTGTGAAGCTCCACTGTAAGGACTTACGGATTTTTAGTTTGGATAGTGCGCATAGGATTAATATTAATTTCATATAATTAATTTAGGATGATTTTGATCTAAAATACAAGTAATTACTTAAGATAAAATACACAATTCTCACGTGTATTTTAAATAAAATATAAAAATACTTAAATGTAGTTTGTATTTTATGTAAAATACAAAAATACCTAGATGTAGTTTGTAGTTCGTGTAAAATACAAAAATACTTAAATGTAGTTTGTATTTTATTTAAAATACATTGTCTAAATTCTATTTTCCCTGCAATGTATTTCAATTGCAAACTACATTGCATGAATTTTGTACTTCAATTACTTGAAATACATTTTTCTAAAAATCTGTTCAGCTCTGGATAAATATAAAAAAGTATCAAGGAATAATGGATCTATGGTCAAAATTGTGTTTCTCTCATCATAAAAACAGGACGAAACACAATTTTAATATTGTGCCTCCATAGTCCCATTATTTTTTGATAATTTTTCATGTTAAGCTAAGTTTTTAGTCAAATTATTTTGTATTTTTAAAATAATTGGAAAATATCCAAAAATTCTTCTTAATTTCGTAGCGGCTCTCAAATGAAATATTGTCGAATCGATTTCGAAATCGTTTGTTAAAGAAACCTCGTGTCTAAACTTTATGCTTTGAGCTTTATAAAAATAATTGAATATCATTTATAAACGCTCTCATTATAATGATATGATCTAATAAAACCCAGAATTCGACCACCGTTTCCATTATTAAATCAAAAAAACATTTTAAATTTAAATTTTTTTAGACACGAAACACTAAAATTGGAAAGATATGCCTAGAAATTGAAGTCATTAACTTAATATTCGAATAAAGTTGGAAAACTTCCATGAAGGACGAAACTGTTTACTATTTGTGATTCCGGCTTAGGAAAAATATTGAATGATTCAGTTTCTCTTGCCAGTCATGAGTATTCGCCTTTAATTCCTTTACACGATTATGAACGAATTTTACCGTCAAAAGTCGATATTATAATATCGAAAGCGTTGATCAGAAAACGTCAAATATGGCAATGTTTTTCGGGACTGCATTATTTTTTGGCATTATAGCATGCTCTGTGCCGTATTTTTATGCTTACTGCACCAAAAATTCGGATATTCCAGAGGGTGAGCTCGTCTTTAATTTTTTGATTGTCATTCCTTGTTTACTAAACAATAGACGAAATAATAACTACGAGAGCCTTGATCTCAGGGACTGGTGATTTTTTATTTGATAGTCATTAAGATTAACGAGATCAATTGTTTCATAACATTTCTGGAGAAAGCTCTTCAGGAAGTTTCATATCTTTATCTTCATGGTCATTTTAATCAATATCGGTAAAATTTCAGCAAAGTAATTCAAGAGTGATTTGTGTTTTAGGCTTTCTGTGTTCTCAGTTTGTCAATGTTCGCTGTTTTGAAAATCAGATTACTTTATATTGTCTGTAATAAAAATTTATCCATTGTTATGAAACAAAATATTCCGCTGTAATTTTATTTTATTTTGTTTTATTTTACAGAGATTTCAGAAAAAGAGGAAGAGTCCGAAATTAAAGAGAAAGTGCTGGTACATTCTTTACGAGTTAAAGAACAAGGAAGTAGTTCCTCGGAAATGCAAAAGAAGAAGAAGATAACAAAGGATGTTGGTGTAAATACAATCGAATCAATGGTTTCGGATGCAGCTTCGAATAAAAGATTAGCACCTATAAAGGAAAATTTACAAGAAGATCATGAAGAAATTTTGTATTCTGCATCCACCGAAACATCCACTACAACAATTTATTCAAATGATACTTCATCTTCACCTGCAAGAATTCAAGGTCCAATAAAAATGCAGGCCCTCGTACATGCCGAAAATCCCAATTCTGTGAAATTAGCCAAAGAATTTTCGGATGAGAGAAATCTTCTTCGAACTCCCGTCAACAATCTTAATAAAAGTGATTTATTGAAACAAAGACAAGTTTTCAAAAAAGATAAATCTTCTGGGAAGTTGAAGAAGTTTTGGCACAGTAAGTAAACAAATATTTTTACCTTTGAAACAATTTCCAACGATTTTCTAAATATTTTTGGTTCTAAAATTGAAAAAAAATTTAAATGTAATTATAAACAGATTTTGTGCAATTGTAATTGTAATTTGTATCCTTGAGAAGAAATACTGAATGGAATAAAACAGTGTTGAAAACAGGATAAGCAAAAAAGTCTCATTTGTCAAAAAAAAATTGGTTCGTGACAAATGAGTTGAATGAGCAGAGTTTCGAAGTAATTTTAGAGGAAATGTAACCTAATATCCTTACGTAAACAATTTTTTATTAAGCTGGAAAAAGGACTTTTGCTAATCATTTTTAGCATGTTCGAAGTAAATAAATTTAAAAAGCGATGAATGATTGATAAAAAATTATGAAAATGATTCAAAATGTAAATTTGAACACATTTCTTTTGACAGGCGTAAAATCTATAGGATCCTCTACGTCTACATCTTTAGGCTCGGGAGAAGCGAAAAAAAAATCTCTCTCATCAGGATATTTGGCTTCAGAGGAAAATAGTTCGTCGTCCTCCAAGACTCTCAACATTCAAAATCAACATCCACTTGGAAATTCAACTTTTCGTAATTCTAATCAGGAACTCGCTTTAAAATTTCACGAGGTCAATGGGTCCCCATCAATCATCCATATCGAATCGCCAAAAGGAAGCAGTAATTCTCTCACCATTTCTGTAAATGATTTAAATTCAATTGGTCATATAAGTGTTCCCCAATCACAGAATCAGACTCTTTTTATTGTATACCAAACTACATCTAGTAATAGTGATCATGAACAAATTGCAAAAAACTCGTCAGGAAATTTGGGACCAACTGGAGAGAATATTAAATAGTGTCTCAAAAAATATTTCTCCATATTTTAAAAGTTCTGTTCTTAAAAGATTTTCAATTGAGGCCACAAGGAGATTAAGATTAGGAACTTGAATTAAAATTGCATAATCTCTTATTTCTATATCAATCGGACATACATTTATTTTCAAGTAAAAATTCAATTAGTTACAAATAATTAAAAACTTATAGTGATATTTTTTTCTCAAATGTTGGAGTTTGGGAAAATAAAAATTGTGAAAACTAAGTGTCTGAATGGTTGATACAAAACTCATTTATATTTAACAAAATTTTCTTCGAAAACTCGATCTATCATTCTTGGAGTAGAAGAACCTAAATAATTTAAAAATTTTTTCAGATGTATAATTGTTTCAGTCAATTGTCATTATTTCAGTGAAATGTTCTCGTGAATGAATTCGTTTTTGATTGTGGGTTATAATTTATTTTTCTTATCTGTAAATATAATTTTCATAATAGAGATTTTAATCTCTGTTAGATAAATTTGCTGATCGCAGATTAACTAAAAAGAAATCAACCAGTTATTTATTATCGGCGATCAAATCGACCCTTTCAGTAGAGTTCATTTATTTGTTGAATTCAATTTATTTGTTCAAGAAGTTAATCTTCTAAATAAAATTTGTTTGAAACTTTGAGAAAACACCCTTTTAGGATACGAAAAGCATCTCCAGTTTTTAGGATCTTTTTTAGGTTTTACATGTAAACTTTATTATAAAACAAGCAATCATTAGATGGTTTGAATTTTATACTAAAAAATTAACAGCACATTATCTAAACTGTTTAAATAATTTAAAAACTTACAAGCATGTTTTCATAAATGTGACCCTGTTATTACGTATAAACATTATTCCATAAAGTGAAAAAAAAGTTTCATCTAGAAAAAGAAAAATCTTAAAAACTTGTATGATGAAATATTTATGAATATTTAAATTGTATCTGATTTTCACAAAGTTTTCAAGAACTTTTTAGCTTTGAGTCAAAAGATTATAGAAATAATATTCATAGATTTGTTGCGATGGCATAGATAAGTTAATTTAATGTAATTTAATTTTTGAATGATCTCAAATACTAAAATATTTGAAATAATGATGTACCTGAACATTAAATATTTTTATACTATTTTTGTAAATCACGCGAAAAAAGTTTCATAAAATTTCTATGGAATTTTTTTGGAATAGCTTTCATGGAATTTTCCAGGATTTCCTATAAATTATGACAATTTTATAGGATTTTGGTGGATTATTTGTTTAGAATTCTAAGGGAAATTCTATTAAAATTCGATGTAATTTTCTTACATAGCAAGATATTACTTATTATCTTGTAATACTGAGATTTTTCATTCAGAGCAATAATTATTTACACCAGATTTTTAGAAGAAAAATCAAGCAAGAAATAAACAAAATTCCGAACATTGTATTGATACGCATCTGTCATATGCTTAATTATAATTGCCGAATTATAATATTTACTTGTATAGAGTAATTAAATAATGTACAGTATTTAGAATGACATACAGTGTTTTACAAAATTTCGCTCAATATTCAATGTTAAATTAAAATAACGGATAACAATTATAATAATTATTTTAATTATCCAATGTTAATAAAATTCTTTCAAAAACAAATTAGAATTTATCTTTCATAAATTAAGTACTGCTTTACCAAAAGATTTTCATTTTTCCTTTCTTTGCCTTTTTTTTGTTCTAAAATATAAGTTTTCAACCAGAAAGCCTTTTGATTATTTATTTAACTTGACTAGAAGTGAATTTCTGTCTCTGCCGAGAATTAAATATACTTGACAAATTGCAGCGGGTGTAAGATTGTAGATGTATTCTAGATAGTATTGTAGATCTAAAATCATTAGATATAACTTCTTGTCAAATAAATTTACCATATTCTGGATTTTATCTGACTCTTTGAAGTTCTAACTCGATAGAAACACGTGTCAAAAGTAAATCGAGCGTGAGGTTTAATATTTTTAATGTTACCCGTATTTTTTTCTTGATTTGGGAAAATTAACATATCTCTATATTATAAAGACACCTGTTCGGAATTTCCTTGTGAATTTTAACTTGATATAAATCATTCTGTCACAACCGGTACTATGTGTTGGTAACGTGGGACACATTTTGTGGAACAAGTAACGTTCCAAGTATCAAGGACAGGCCAGTGAGTGTTTATTTTTGGTGATAATTAACACGTTTTGTTTACAATACTCCATTTTTGAAAGAAACTCTCAGGAGTCTTTCTAGTGTTGTGCAAAATTAAATACTTTCGTCTGTATTTATAAGGAGATGGTTAAATGTTTCATGGAACACCCTTCTTTTTCCAAATGCGAATGGTTGCATTTTTTATTTGTTTTCATTTTTTTTATTGCAAACATTCCGCTTCATTATTCGTGGTTCAATTTTGTTATAATATAAATGACTTTTTCAAAATCGAATCTTTTCAAATAATTAAATTGAGAAGTAAGCGACCAACAGTGAATATATTCTTTTTTAAATGAGATGAACACTGATTCTATATCTTTAGAGAACCCTGCACGTATCTATCAAACTTTGGCTCACGATAGAAAATTTTATCTTGCTAATTTTTGAGTGTTAACTTGTCTTACTTTACCAAAACTGCATAAAAGTCCAAAAATATTTTTTTCTTATTAACAATTTTTAATAATCTATTACAGAATTATGAAACTTATGAAGTCTTCTTTTAAAATAAACAAGAAATTTCAAAATTTATAAAAAATTAGTTATGTATTAACAGTATTTTATAATATAATAAGGTTTGAAAAATTAATTTTTTACAAGAAAAAAAATTGGAAGGGGCTAAATACGATAAACTGTAGTTATAATTATACAAAAACTTTCAATTCATCTTTTCTTTACGTTTAAAACTTGCAAAATCTGCTCAAAATTTACCAAAAGTGAATAGGTCCATTTTAATTTTGTTAATTGCTTCAATACGGGACTAGGTAAATATTTTTGTTCTGACAGATATTTCTTGTGGGTGTCAACTAATTTCAATGCTGCAATTAAAACTCATACGTTATCCTTGATTTCTAAGATACAGCATTTTTATCATTATCTTAAAAACCTGAAAAATGGACTTGTTCACTTTTGGCCGCTTACTCCTCAATTGTTTACCATATTTTTTCCCCATTGTTTTCCACAAGTTCGTGAGAAATTTTTGAAAGTCTAATGCATTAAATTTACCAAATCATAATAAATTTATGACTTAATAATAAAAATTTTTATTTAACTGATTACATATATAAAATGGTTTTTTAACCCAAGTTACCTCTCTGTAACTTTATAGATCTTATGATTTGTACTCTACAACCTGTAAATAAGGGAGAATCTATTAAAAAAATTAGTGGTATTTTCATCATTTAAATCTAATCTTCGATATATTTTTATAATTACTTTTTAATTCTCTATGATGACTAACAACATTACCACACGCAGCGTCTTTTGAATTAATACCATTGAAGTTTATACACTAATATTATGTCGTTTTTAAATATTTTGGCTTGTGACATAGGCTACTACTATTTTTATATATTTTTTGTAAATTATTGATTGATTCTATGATGTTATCAATATTTTTGTATTGACTGTTTTATGCAGAATAAAGTTTTTGATAAGGGTTCTTATCTGGACCGAAACGTCAAATATTGTTAGGGCTCAAGTTAAATTGTTTTATTCATCAGTGAGATCAATGACGTAAAATGCCCTTTTAATTCAGAATTAATTGCCTTTTTTGAAATATGTTTACATGTTTTTGTTTCTTTTTAATCCGGTTTGGAAATCACCTCGGGAATTCTCTATGGTCAGTTCTATTTTTGTTTGGACCTTTAAAGCCTGTTCAGAATTATTCGTAAAGAAAAAAGATTATTTTTTGTATTTTCATAATACCTTGTGGGTTTAAAATGGAATTTATTCTTGCTTAAAAAAGTAACATGCAAAGTGAAAAGATTATTATTGATTTGATAAATTCTCTCATAATTAGAGATATTCAAACTATTTTTAATTCAAGGACAATTTGATTGATATGATCTTAATGATCTTTTAGTTGCTTTTATTTTTAGAAAGACCCTTTAAATATTATATAATATTCTTCTGACTCTTAAAATAGATTCGGAAATCGGAAATATACAGTTAAAATGATTAGATAGATATCTAGAATCGAATTTGACCCTGACAGAATACGTAAGAGGAACTGGGATGAAGTATGGTTGAAATAATGATACATGTGATATGCGTAACATATCTCCTTCAGCAGATTTATCAACCAATTCAATTTCGCATAACTATAGGTACGATTTATTTATAATTTATAATGTATTATGCAT
Organism: Euceroptres primus; assembly: GCA_037177015.1. Lineage (NCBI taxonomy): Eukaryota > Metazoa > Arthropoda > Insecta > Hymenoptera > Figitidae > Euceroptres > Euceroptres primus. The sequence continues at coordinate 967 of JBAGKK010198034.1, read as the reverse complement.
AATTTGCAACATTGTATCAATAATCATGCAGTAAAAATGCAAAATTTTTCCTTGATACTTGCTCCTTTTTAAAAGCCGGCTGGAATTAATAATAATCATAATTCAAGGTATATAAAGTAGAGAAATTATCATTCATATACCTAAATATATATATATATATGTATGTATACATATATACTTTTTAATATAGTAGAATTTCAGTTTTAAAAAAAAATGAATGTTAACATTAATTAAAAGTCTTTATCATTTGTGGAATTTCCAACTATCAGATAATCACAGCTAGAAATTGTTCTTTATTTATGCACCGTATAATTTCAAGTGAAAAAAGATTGATTTTTAATAATCTCATTAAAATTCATTTTGAAATTCTTTAAGTTTTTTCTCGCATTCTTGAACGTAAGCAATTACTGTAATTACATAAAGATGGTCAATTAATTTGTGACAATTGAGTCATCACTTATTCCATTGTTGATCTTGTAGAGCATTTATTCCACAAAGTAGACATCATCTTACAGAATTCATTTTTAATTTATAAAGTCTACGAGTAGTTTATACTTAAGTGTTACTCCTTAATCACCACTAGAAAATCAAAATCTTTGAAATTAAATTTTTTTGATAAAAAACGATTCTAAAGAAATTCATCCAGAAAATCCGTCAATAAAGATAGTCACCTGTAATGACGTTGTACTCTGAAAAATGAAAAAGTGTAATACGTAAATTATGTGACGAATATTTTTGATTTCAAGAACTAATTATTGTTTCTCTTATGTACATGTGGTGCTCGCTTTTTTTTGCGTAATTCTGAAAAAGTATCATTTACAACTACATTAAATGACCTTGGTATATTATTAAGCTCCGATCTCAAATGTAACCCTCAGGTCAATGCTTTCGTTAAATCAGCTTCGAGAACGTTAGGTTTCATAACAAGATCCTGTAGACAATTTAATAACATTAGCGCTATGTCAAT
>JBAGKK010197934.1:0-22531 GCA_037177015.1 Euceroptres primus | reverse complement strand
AAATAATAATTCTAAGTAGTATTTCAGTATTAAAAAATTGTTTTATTCATTTAAAACATAAAAAACAATAGTTGTACTTACTTAAAAGATTGGCGGTAAAAAAGGTACAACTTTTCAACAATTGAAGGCATGAGAATGACAACTTGTTAAAACCCATTTAAATCTTGCCCCTAAGTAATAGTTAAATTAATCTAATTCAGAGGCCAACTTCAAATGGTCTTTATCGAGGTGTCATTCTCATGTCTTCAATTATTATTAATAAGTAGAAAATGATTTAAATATCTAAAAGTTATTGATTTCTCTTCTGAATTGAGTCCTCTAACTGTCTGTAAAATGAAAAAGCTGCAAAAAATTTTTCTTGGGCGTAAAGTTAAAAAAACCTCGGAAAATACGTAAAAATTGTACATAATAGCCCCACCTTACGGTACTCTTTTTTAATAAAAAAAATTAATTTTTTAAACTCATCAAATTTTTGTCACTTCATTATTTTGTTACTTGTACAACCAAAACAAAATAATTTTTTCACAAAATCATCCTTTAAATCATTTTTTTGCAAAATTTTATTAGACGGGTAATATTTTCTATCAGTTCGCTCCTGGAATTCAGAAGTATGGTTATGGCAATGGAGGTAATGACAATAGCTAAGAACACAAAAAATGATTTTACAGATCGAAAACAGAATGAATCATAAAAGCCTTTGCAAAATTGTTTTATCCCTTTTTACTTGACATTTTTACAGTTGATTTATTCTATTTCAATGAGAAATATAAGAGATATCACGAGGTATGACAATGGCTACTAATAAAAATACGCAACGTTTTCCTTGCACTTTTTGTGGTTTTCAAAGTAACTACATTCTTTTACTCATAAAACTTTGATGATATGAGTAACGAGGGGTTTTTTCTTCAATTTCATCACAAACCCGAACCCAGAAAATTAATCATGACAGTTAAATTATAGCAATATGCCTATTGTCGCAACCTTCACAAATTATTTCACATTTTTTTAAGTTTCTAGGGCTCATTTTAAAGGGGAGAAATCCTGCACTTTGTATTGAAATCATCTACAGATTTGTTGGTGCACTTCAATAGATTTGGCAAAGGATTAAACGTGACAAAAAATAATCTAAAAATTTTGAAGAACGGTTTCATTATTTAAATTTTAAAAATCAAAGCTTAAGTGATTTGATAATAAATTCTGGAAAAATTAGAGAATCTCCAGTTATTAAATTTTATTACCGTTTATTACCACAGTAACCATTGTTTCAGGTATTTTTTGTCACGCTTAACCCTTTGCCAAATCTATACAAGTGCACCAAAAAATCTATAGATGATTTCAGTAGAAAGCGCAGGCTTTCTCCTTTAAAATGAGCCTTAGAAACTTAAAAAATGTGAAATAATTTTGGTAATTTAAGAAATTGGCAAAAACCTTGTTTTTTATAGATATATTTATAAACTGTCATTTTCATTGAAGTTCATTCCTTATTATTTGAATAATAAGAATCCAATTTCAAAGTAGAAATAAGAAAATGCCAATCCGTTAATAACCAATGTGAAGTCAATTTTCTGCCTGCCTTCTGAAGGGTCATTTCCGAGATAAAGTTTATTAAAAAGAAGGAATCAAATTGTCTTTTTCATATATACTGAGGCAGATATGTCCAGCAATGTAATAGTGAATGACCCGGAAGGTATGTGGGGAATATGGAAGGGGGATCCTGATCCATATAGGTCATGTGCTAATGGATAACATGTACAATAACAGTATACAGGAGCTTCAGTTCCAGTAGCGGAATAGAGAGAAGATTCGAAACACAGGGTGGATGGATACGAGAGGGAGAAATAGGACTGATCACATAACGATAGTCACGACGCGTTAGCACCACTCGTCATAATTCACGGGGTACTGCAGTCAGTCAGGTTCCCACGTCAGATAGTACCTGACAGTTCCCCTTGGTCCCAGTTCCACGTACCTATATGCCTATAATATAGGAAGCTCTTTCCATTTCTCACGATAATGCGTTTTTTATTTCCACGGATGCTGCAGTATGAAGTAGGGAGAGAGTGGAAAGAGATTATGGAAATAAAAAAATCATATGTGTCGATTGTCGCTTGATCGGAAAAATATCAACTGCAAGTGATGCACAAATATGCTTCCGTATTCAATTACATAAAGTATACTTTGGTTTTCTTGTATTTGCTTAGAAAAATTTTACAAGTGATTCCATGTTTTTATTTTGTGGCTATTCGTTTACTATAGAAGATCTAAAGGAAAATATTGTGTAATTTAGTCTTCATTTTTTTTTCTATCCACAGTCAACTGGAACACACATTTCTTGCATTTCTGCCTCCTCTTACAAATTTTCTCTCATATGGTCAAAGATGAACCAAGATCAGAAATGGAGGTACCGAATTGCAGAACTGCCTCTGCGCTCGGACAGGAGAGGGGATGACGCAGTTAACTCGTCGATCGAGGGAAAAAATCAATGTACAACGCAATAATCAATTTGCCGTTTTTCTGTTCATTATTAACGAATGGAGTTGATTTTTGCGTAGAAACAGTCCCTAGGCTTGTGCACTTCTCACAGATATAGTCGTTTGGTAAAATTGTTCATTTAACTTATTATTAACGATGAATAAACTAAACGCTGAAAAATTCCAATATTGATTTAAAAATTGGCCAAAATGACTAATGTCGGCTTATTCTTTATACATTTGGGAGTATCATATTAAAAATTCAGATCAATAGGTTGATATTTGCGCTATCAATTTGTAGTTAAAAGCTTTCTTATTTAATAAAACCTTTCATTCACAACGTAAAAACGAAGAGTTTAAAGGAACATGTAATGAGAAAATATATGTTTAAAAAAACAAATTTCTAGACAAAAATATTTATTTTATTTTAATATATTGTTAATGACTTCTCTCTCATTACAGATCGTTATCAATTATCCCTACTTCTTCGGTTTTGTATTCATTACATTCAAATAATCAATGAAAAAAGACTTTCCTTCCTCACTAAGAAAATGCACTAGAGTTTGCAAATCTTTTTTCTTTTCCTGGATGATACCAAAAGTTTCGGGCATTTATGTTTATTAATAACAATGATATTAATGGTAGGTTTAGGTTTCGCAACAGTTTTAGAGAAGACCTGGATGATTTTTTATTAACAAATTAAAAGTCTAGACGATTTCGTCTTAAAAATAGCAATTTTTTAACAACTATTCATGGAGAGAAGTTTTCATTCGATTGGAAGATTTCTTTTTGTTTCCAAGAGATCTAACCTCGATATAGACAATGTACAAGTTTCAAATTTTTTTTTAACAATATATTTTGTGGTACAACTGTGCAAATATGTTCAGTTTTGTTAAAAAATCATTTGTTTGTAACGCTGTAAATTGCAAACGGTTTATCCTATGAAAAAAAAGTGCAAGATGCAAAAAAGTTGTATTTTTGCTCACCAATCCTAAAAATGATTTTATAAATTTTATTGTTAATAAGTAATTAAATTGTTTTAAAAAATGTTTAAACAAAAATTGACCAGGATTTTGAAAAAATAACCAAGATATTCGTAATCAGGGGACTTTTTTTGACCTTTTGAACAAAAATTATCTCGGGGACCTATTAGTGCATACAGAAGTGTTAGTGGCGACTGGACTATCAGGGAGCTTGTGTCTATGATTATCGAAACTCGATCCTCTGTTGAATCTAGTGATACAACTTTACTCATCCTTTTTTTTTTTTGTACAACCGAGCAGCACGAATAGGGGCGGTTATAATTGAGATGATTCGGACCTATCTGAATTCAGAGTTTCAGATAACGATGGGTCTCAGAGACACGGAAAGAAAGAAAGAAAGACGAAAGGAGGAAACAGTCAGTGGATGAAAATTGGCGAACCATCGGATTACGGTTATTTGAGAAGGAATGGGGCGTTCCGTTTTCGTCACACGTGGGAGGAAGAATAACCATGAGAGCAGGGGAAGTAAAATTTCATTGAGTATTGAAGCCTTTAGCTCGCGTGCGTGTTTGAAAACATTATACGAGTATTGATTGTATTGTGTATTGGCAATATTATTATAGAAACTGGTGAACATTTCGTTGGGGTGATTCTCAGTGAGAATATTTCTTTCTGTAGTCTTCATAATAATTTGCATTTCTAGATGTGGCATTTCGATTGGATGGTGAAAGTAAGATAAAAAAGATGAAAAAGAGAAATAGAATAGAAAAGGCTGGAAAAGGAGTAGAAGAACGAGCAAATGAAGAAAGGAAAGAAGTAGAACAAGGATACGAGGAATATAAAAAGAAGACAAATAGTCAAAAGGAAAAAGTAAATTGAGAAGAAAATGCAAAAAGTGCAAATCAGAAAAAAAAGAATCGTAAATCCCCTGGTATTATTTTGATCCTCAACTTTTGGAGTATAAATATCAAGAGGAAAAAAATAGAATACGAAAGAATGGGATTAAAATTAGAAATAAAAGAAAGAGAATAAGGAACAGGAGGGGAAGAGTACAAGAATGTAGAGGAAGATTATCAAGAAGTATACATAAAGAAAGCAAAAGTTTAAGAAAAATAAGGTTAATCAGAAACACAAAACTTAAGGAGAGGAAAAGTACAATTACAAAAAAAAAAACATGAAGAATTTGAAGATGGAAGAAAAACGGAACAGTACGAGAAAATGAAGAAATAAAATAAAAAGAAAGGATAAAAAATAGTAGAGTAAAAAGATAATGAAGAGGTGATTACTGATCAATAGAAAGGAGATACAAGTGTGCAAAAATAAGCAGAATGAGAATCAGAAGGAGAAGAGAAAGAGGAAATAAAAGAAAAATAATAAGGGAAAGAGAAAGAAAAAGTACAATCACAAAAACAAAAACATGAAAAGAAAACCGTCACAAAAGCTGTATTCCAATAGACAAGGACTTGGTATATATAAAAAGAAGAGAAATAAATAGTCCAAAGGAAGAAGTAAATTGAGAAAACAATGCAAAAAGAGCAAAAAAGAAGAAAAAATATGAAATATATTTATTATGAAATATGTTCTCCTTCATGAGGAAGAACAAGGAAGGGGGGGGGGAAGAGTATAAGAATATGGAGGACAGAATATCAAGAAGGATACATAAAGAAAGCAAAAGTTTAAAAAGAATAAGATTAATGAGGAACACGAAACTTAAGAAGAGGAAAAGTACAATTACAACAAAAAAACATGAAAAATTTGAAGATGGAGGAAAACAGCAACAGCAGGTGAAAATGAAGAAATAAAATAAGAAGAAAGGTCCAAAAATAGAAGAGTAAAAGAATAAGGAAGAGGTGATCACTGATCAATAAAAAGGAGAAACAAATGTGCAAAAATAAGCAAAAGGATAATCAGAAGAAGAAGAAGAAGAAGAAGAAGACATAAAAGAAAAACAATAAGGAAAAGAAGAAAAAAAGAACTCCCTGAAAGAAGAACAAGGAACAAGAAGCATAAGGATAAAAGTAAGACAAGAACAGGAAAGACAGAAGATCAAGAAGTATATGAATAATAAGAAGTTGAAGAAACAAAGAGTTAGAATAAAAAATAATAAGGAGAAACGCAAAAATTGGAGAGTATGAGAAAATGAAAACAATAAAATGAAAAGAAAGGTCAAAAAATAGTAACTGAAGAAAAGGAAAATGAAGAGGTGATCAATAAAAAGGAGAAACAAATGTGCAGAAATAAGCAAAAGGAGAATCAGAAGATGGGAAAGAGGAAAGAGAAGAACAATAAGAAAAAGAGGAACAAAAAGTACAATTACAAAAAATAACCGTCACATAAGCTGTGCTTCAGTAGACAAGGACTCGGTAGCCGTTACTCCACCTTATTGTCTACTACGTTTACATGTGGGACTGCGGAAACCTGCGGAACGGAACCGCGGGAAACGCCTGCCTCTCATTGCGGTTTTGCAACGGGGTTTCGCTCTCCTCTTTACCCTATCATTTTCCTCATGCTGTCTTTCTTTCTCTGGCCCTTGTCCTGATCCTTCTTCCGTATCCTCTATTTCACCGCACCGTGCACCATAAATATAAAGAGTCCGGACGCGACGCTGTGCTACACCAGGAGCGTAACTGACTTCCGGAAGTGGGAGGGATTATCAGTGGTTGTCAACAAAAGTTTTTAAAAAAGCATTCGCTGCTTCACATGGATAACGGATATGTATAAAATAATTGCCGCTGCAGGAGGTGCACGCTTCCAATGTCCATATTTCAACCGTTGACCAACAGATGGTACTGGCATCTTGACACAATGGACATTGGACACCTCATTACTGGGGGCGAAATGTTTCACTTTCCGGTGTTCTGAATTTCACCTGCCAAGTAAATCAATACATTCTCCATCGATGTATTAGACGAATGAATTTTCTACCGAAAGATAAAAAAGTATTCTTCGTGATTTATACGAAAGGAGGAGGCACATCTGATTCATTTGAATCGCGTCGCGTATCGGAATATTCCGAAACATTTCATTATTCTCCTCTTCAATCATCTATTCGTATTGTGCCTTGATACTCATCCTTCTTTCAGTAATAAAAGTCTTCCTGCTCTTTAATCATTTTTCGCCTCTTTCTGCAATTTTTTTCATTCGTTTTGTTCGATTCAGCTGAGAAATTATTGAGGTAAACGAGAATGGTGAAGAAAAATGAGATAATTTTTCCTAATTCTAAAGTAATGGACAGTGCAGATTTTAGTTGTACTACTTTAAGGAAGGAAATACTTCGAATCTTGGATAACTTAGAACATATGACATGCCATGCCATCAGTGTCAAAAGCTTGAAAAGAAATAGTTGAAAAACAAAATGAAAAAATGTTGAAGTTCTTAGTGAAGTGCATTTAAACTCTTACTAGTTACGGGTCTGCGAGTGTCGCATTCCCACAACTAGAGAAAGAGGGCTAGAGAATTTTCTCTCGGTTTTCCTTCTCTTTCGACTTTACCCCACTCGTAGTTCACCCTGAAAAACGTCGACCCTTGGGATTCATACTGAAGGACTCACACTCCCATTTAGAGTTAAACTATACATGAAAATCTATTACTTACAGCTTATAATTTCACATATTGTTATACTCTCTCAAAAATTCACACAGAGGGTAGAACATTTTTTAAAAGTAATTTTTCATTTCATTTTAAGAAAATGTTACCCTTATATTTTCTTTCTCTTACCTCGCCATATGATCGACGTGCTCGTTAAGCTGGCCCTTCTTCCATACATTTTTAAAACTTTTTCATCGAAATTGTTAAGCGCAAGACAATATTCCACGAATTCGATATCAGAATCTGTAATAAGCGTCTTTAATGAGGTCTGCAGAAGGCGGTCGATTTAATATTGTAAGCATCATTATCGATTTAAATGGCTTGCCTATTAGAGCGTAATCAAAGGATCTAATTATTTATGAACTTGTCGATAATTACAACGTAAAGCAGGTCAGGTGTTGGTATCGAAATACAGAATGTAATATAAAGAATATCACAGTAATATGTCTAGGAAGTTGGCAATGCCATCTTCAAATTTCGAAAAAATGAAAATTGTGCTGATTTGTGCTAGATTTGTATTCTATGTGCAGTAAAACATTTTTTGAAGAAATGAAAATTTGAGCCCAAAAATCAGAAAAACATTTTTCTCAACTTCGCCAATTGGTTTTTTCGAAAAAATGAAAATTGTGATGAATTGTGCTAGATTTGTGCTCTGTTATGCCGTAAAAGATTTGTTGAAAAAATGAAAATTTGAGCCAAAAAATCAAAAAAACCTTTTTTTATGTCAGCCTCGCCAACTGTTTTTTTCGAAAAAATGAAAATTGTGCTGAATTGTGCTAGATTTGTGCTCTATTGTGCCGTAATAGATTTTTTGAAAAAATGAAAATTTGAGCCCAAAAATTAAAAAAAAAAATTTTCAGCATCGCTAATTGGTTTTTTCGAAGAAATGAAAATTGTGCTGAATTGTGCTAGATTTGTGTTCTATTGTGCCGTAAAAATTTTTTGGAAAAATGAAAATTTGAGCCCAAAAATAAAAAAAGAACATTTTATTATGTCAGCCTCGCCAACTGGTTTTTTCGAAAAAATGAAAATTGTACTGAATTGTGCTAGATTTGTGCTCTATTGTGCCGTAATAGATTTTTTGAAAAAATGAAAATTTGAGCCCAAAAATTAAAAAAAAAATTTTTCAGCCTCGCTAATTGGTTTTTTCGAAGAAATGAAAATTGTGCTGAATTGTGCTAGATTTGTGCTCTATTGTGCCGTAAAAGATTTTTTGACAAAATTAAAATTTGAGCCCAAAAAGAAAAAAAAAACATTTTTGTCAGCCTCGCCAATTGGTTTTTTCGAAAAAATGAAAATTGTGCTGAATTGTGCTAGATTTGTGCTCTATTGTGCCGTAAAAGTTTTTTTGAAGAAATGAAAATTTGAGCCCAAAAACAAAAGCAAAAAAATTTTATGTCAGCCTCGCCAATTGGTGTTTTTGAAAAAACAAATGTTGTGTTGGGTAACATGAATGTCACGCCAAAATGTGCCTAGCTCAACTCAGCACAAGTTTCAGATTTATGAAATTCGTATTTTTGAAAATTTTGAGTCAAAAACACGTTCCAATTAAAAAAATATTGCATTTTTTTAGAAAATATTAATAATTTGTCATGAGAGATGATTATTGTGCTAGCCAAGCACAACTCAGCACAAGTTTCAGATTTTCGAAATTCGTATTTTTGAAAATTTTGGGTAAAAAATGTGTTTCAAGTTCAAAAATATTGCATTTTTTGGAAAATATGAATATGAGTGCAATTTGTCATTAGGGATAAATGTTATGCTAGCCTAGCATAATTCAGAACAAGTTTCAGATTTTCGAAATTCGTATTTTTGAAAATTTTGAGTAAAAAACGCGGTCCAAGTTCAAAAAGATGGCATTTTTTGGAAAATATTAATCCCAGTGAAAATTATTATTAGAGATAATTATTGTGCTAGCCTATCACAACTCAGCACAAGTTTTCGTTTTTCAAAATTCTGAAATTGATCATTTTTTTAGTTTTTTTTTAATCGCTTTTTTTCGAAAATGGTTCATAATATCAAATTCTAGTTTGCGGCACATTTTGGTGTGACTTTTGTGCTACCCAGAACAAAATTTGTTTTTTCAAAAAAACTAATTGGCGAGGCTGACAAAAATGTTTTTTTTTTGGGCTCAAATTTTCATTTTTTCAAAAAGTCTTTTACGGCGCAATAGAGCACAAATCTAGCACAAATCAGCACAATTTCATTTTTTCGAAATTTGAAGTTGGCGTTTCCAACTTCTTAGACATAGTAATATATCAATGTGAAAGGACAATATTACTGGATTGCAAACAATATTATTGGGAATGATATGATTATTACTTTTCTTTATACAAAAAATGACGCATACACAGTAAATCTGAGGTATCAAAATGTGACAAGCAAATGACAAATGACAATTAGTTTTCAACTGTTTGCAACATTTTTATACATTCAGTTTTATTCTACATGCATTATTTTTTGCATAATAGTGACTATCGTTAATTCATTATAGATAAATTATGTATCATTTTTCCGCCTGAGTTTTCAGATTCTATTATCAATATGAAAGCAGTATTGTCTGCTTATTTGATTTATAATTTCGTTTAATATAAACTTTTTTTACTTGTCTGCTTTTAGGTTCTTTGGGCACGTCGGTATTTGATACGGACGTCTACCTCGTGGGTGCAAGTGGTGGAGTTTATGCCCTCCTTGCAGCACACCTTGCCAATGTTCTCCTCAACTACAACAACATGGAGTTTGGCATAGTTCGCCTCATCGGCATCTTCATTATCGGTAAGCAAACAGCCTCCGGCTTCATATATACCTTAGACACTTCACATCCTTTCCATTTATTTATAATACCCTTAACCACTTCAGCTTACCTAATATCTATACTATGTACATAGAATTGATATTAGGTTATATTAGGTTAAAGACATCTGTTAAAGACACCTGTAAGACTTAAATACTGCCTTTTAATTTCTGCAAAAAAAAACAGAAATAATCGGATTTACCTCTTTATCGGGTCCTTTTAGTTTGTTTACTTTGAAATAAAAATTCACTGGAAAGTGTAATAAAGAAAAGATCAGACACCTAGATTCATTTGAAAATTATGTTCTTCCTTTTATAAATAAAATAGGAGAGCATATTAAAATTGTTTTGTATTGGGACGACTGAAAAATCCCAACACTGCAAAATTCTCGAAAAATAAAATTCCCGACATTATAAAATCGACGAAAATATAAAATTCTCGACACTGGAAAATTCTCGACACTAGAAAATACTCGACAGGTTATATTACCGAAATTGAAAATTCCCTACGGAAAATTATCAATTTTGTAAAATCACCGACACTATAAAATTCCCGAAAAATAAAATTCGTGACATTATAAAATCGCGGAAAATACAAAATTCTCGACACTGAAAAATTCCCGACAGTTTGCAAGATTACCGAAATTGAAAATCCTCGACAGAAAATTGCCAATATTGTAAAATCATCGACGCTATAAAATTCTCGATCGAAAAAATATTAAAAATTGTTTCCATAAATAAATAATTAAATAATTTTATTAATCATTTTATTTTATTTAACCAATTTTTAATTTTTTCGGGAATTTTCTAATGACAGAAATTTTCTAGTTTCGGGGATTTTACAACGTCGATGATTTTACCATATTGATAATTTTCTGTCGAAAATTTACCAGTGTCGGGAATTTTCCAGTGTTGAGAATATTATATTGTGGGCGATTTTATAAAGTTGGGAATTTTATTTTTCGGAAATTTTCTTTGTCGAAATTTTTCAGTCATCCCTTTATGATTTAGGAAAATACTTTTTTTATTTGTAAACAACATTTCATATGATTTTCGACATATTTTTATAACGCTTCACTAATTCTCAGTCATTTTTCATTGATTCAGATTTAAAGAGTACACTTAGAAAATGATTTTTTTTTGGTTAAAGTGTTAACCAAAGAAAAAATAAGTATAAAAAGAAATGAAAAAAGAATTATTGATGTTGTTCTCTTGGAATGAAACTTGTCCTGAAATTAGTTTCAACGTGCATTTCATAAAATAACTATTGAATTTCGATTTCACGGAAGCGGAAAGAAGTTGAAAATATTATTTCCCAGCTTCTTGTCGATGTAGTTACAAAAAGTTCTCTTCGAGCTCTGGAATTCTGTACAGCTTCTTGAATATTAATTTTCATCGTTTCTTGCATTTGCTTCTTGATAATATTTTTTATATTCGTCTCATTCGAGAGGAAAGGCAAAGATCTATCGTAAACTTTCATCGCGGCATATTGCTTCACGAAGCACTGCATTGCAATTCGCTCGGCTTAATAAAGTAATAAAGTTTTATTAACAATGTAAATTACGGCTCTTTCGAAGAAAATGAAAATAAACTTTTAGCTACTTATTATTCCATTATTAAACAAGCTAAATTTTTCTAATACTTATTATTAATTATTATTTATTATTAATAAAGTTTTTTAGAATAACTTTTACTATTATTTTTAAATTGTATCAAAATTTATTATGTCAAATTATTATATTACATTATATGAAAATGAAAATGTAAAATAGAAATTAAATGTTATTAAAGAGTAAAAATGAATAAGGCAGCAGCTATTTTGGAAAATCGTTTTAGCGCTGATGAAAATGGTTTTCAATTTTTATTAAAATGAGAAAAGTCTCTAAATAACGATTAAAGCGGAAATTTATGTAAAGAACATGGACTTATCGGAAATGAAAGCAGGTTTAGTAATAAATCAGTTAAGTAGGAGGATTATAAAATTATTTAATGTTATTGACGTTTCGAAAATTTATTGCAGAGCGTTATTCCATATCTCACTTATAATGTTGAGTTAGTAATTACATTTTTTATAAATTATTAAACTGCAGAGTTTATATTACATTCTTTAAGTAGATACTTGATTTCAGTAGTAGAGTTTGGATTAAGTCAGACCAATCATGAGGTTGAGGTGTTTCAAATATTCATTCGTCAATTAGAGTTCATATTTCAAGACTGAAAATCCGAATGAATTTATAAAAATCCGTTTTACAATAAACCTACATATATTCTGTATGGGTTTTATTTATTTCAATCAGAAATTATGATCTTTTAATTGGAATTCAACAAAAATGGTGTTTTAATTGGAAAGCAATAAAAATGGTTTTTTAATTGGCAAGCAATAAAAATGGTCTTTCAATTGGAAAGCAATAAAAAATAACAGTTATTTGGATACAGAATTAAAAATTTTTTCTCGCAGACAGAATTTTCAATCTAACTCCGAATTGTTTATTATAAAATATAACTTAACTCTCCTTTACGCAAAATAATTAAGTGATACGTGAAAAGCGAAATATGACCATTTTCACTAGTTGCGATCTCTTGTAAAATTAAAGCAAGTGCTGCAGTAGCAGGTTTTATTAAATATTAAAATTCTAATATAACAAAAATTAAAATTGAAGTCGGGAAAATGAAATTTTCGAGTTGAAAGGGAAAAGTATTAAATGAAAGATAAAATGTGGAATAATGAAAAGTTCAAAATGAAAAGTTATTTTAAATTTTGTCAAGGCTTCTCTCAATGTTTAAGTATTTAAGGGGTTTAAATTAATTAATAAAAATCTCTTTAAATGAATACTTGATTAATAATGAGGAATTTAAAAATCACCGTTAAAAAAGAAGTAGAAAGCCTTCACTTGTAAAAAGTTCAACTTTGTTCGCGCTGTCATTAAAATCCTTTCCCATAAAATTTCCTGTTCACGATGTCATTTGTCGACTATATAATAAAACGTCCGTCGTCGTCAAAAGAAACCTCTTAACTTCAGAAATGTGGCATCATCCCTCACTGGTAATGCCAAAACTTTTAATTAAAAGATAGGCTTCTCATGCGATTTGCTGACTCGGCGTCTATGAGAAACGTGGCAAAACTGGGAAAGGGAGGAAGAATGGGAAAAAGGCTTTAGATATCAGAGATATGCGAGTACATGGGTATATCTGTACGGACTTGAAACCTTTTCTCCTATACGATGGGCACAGGACGTAAATTGCGAAATGCGTCACCCTGCGATGTCCGGATTGTAATGGAAAAAGATACCATCATCACGGGTTGATGAAGGTAGAAACGGTCAGATTTTCAAGCATTTTTTCGGAAAATAGCTGGATAAACCTGGATTAAATAATTTTTTTTCAGACGAAGATAAGAAAGAATCAATTTCACTTATTCGTGCAAAAATTTATTTTTAATCTTCTTGATTCAAATGTATCATTGTTTGTATTTAAAAAAAGTTATTTTTGAGAGTATGCCTCGAAGAAGGTTTTCGGATAAAAAAAATATTTATTGTGTAAATTGAAAAATAGAATTTATAAAAAATTCCATTTGTGACACGTAATTAATAATTAATATATAATTTAAAGCAGGTGCCTATATTTATGAAAGAGATGAGTACTCTTTTTAAATGTTTAAAATCTATATTGATTCTTTGTTAGACTAATTTATATTATTTAGGAAGATGGGGTGGTAGTGAATTTATTCCGGAGGATTGAAGATTTATTAGCCTCGCCTACGTGACTTATTTGCATTCGGTTTAATTAAATTTTATTCAGGTAAATAAATTAGTTCAATGAAAGAAGCATTTTTTTGGTGTGTTTAATTAAATTAAAGCCGACCCTAAAGACATTTCTCATCCAAATATTTAATGGTTTTCAAAGTCCTAGTGTTTGAAGTCTTAAAATTAAATTTTGAGTTCACTTTAACCATAAGATCTATGCTAAGTTATATAAGAATTGAAATTTGAGACAATTCTAACCACACCTACAAAATAGAATTGCGAATATTATTGTCACAATAATTACAAACTATAAACTTTAAGAACATTGTAAAAAAATCCAAATAGCTGCAGTTTAATAAACAATTGATGGTATAAGTGGTGGTATAAGGGATTAAGCCACGTTTTGTCGAGAATGATATTATTGGCTCAAAGAATCAGGTAAACTGTAACACAAATTGTGACAAAAGAGATTTATGTCATTTTTCAACATTTTTTGCGTTTTTGCATTGTTTTTTCAAGTTTTTGCAACATTTTGGAACTTTTTGCAACTCCATAGCTCCAAATCTATTTTGCTTTTGCAAAATAGATTCTTTGAATTAAAAATTAGATGTAATACATCACCATCTAAAATTCGCCTCCAGCGAAAAACAATTTCCCTCCATTTTCTCAGAACTTAATGAAATTTTCCAATTTTCCAATCAAACTTGTTTTGTGTCGACTCAGTAACTCAAAAGTTAAAAATAAAATTTGTGTTTTCTTCTGAAATTCAGCACTGATGTATCTCGGGAGCGGATGTCTGCTTTTTTTAAGTTAAATTTACAGTTTTTAATACAAATTTACAGTTTTTTAATGAATACAATTTTTTAATTGAGTTTAGAGAACGTTTTATTTCTCCAGAACATCGGCAAAATGTAACTTAGTCCCTTATGCCGTGCCACTCACTGATAAAAAAATTAAATCAAAGAATATTTCCTTGAATCAAATAAACGGTAGTGCAGAATGGCCAGTCATATTTCTTCAGATCACAGAAATTCGTTTACTTTGATCAAAAAAAGGCATGATTGAAGCAAATAAATGTTTGTTTAGTGCTATTAAATATTCATTGAGTGAGAGAAATATGATATTAACTTAAAGAAATAAGTATTTAATGTGAATAAGTATTTCTTTGGTTCTAAGTTGCGATTTACTGATTCTAATAAATATATGTATTTCAGTCAAAGAAATGTTAATTGATGAAAAGAAATGTCAGTATTTTAAAGTTAAGCAAATGTTTCATAAACTCAAAAAACTATTTCCCCACGTCAAATTTTTTAGTATTTGAAGCAAAAAAATTAATTCAACTGAATCAAATATTCCACTGATTCAAATAAATATTGATTTGGCCTAAAGGATGCTCGAGTTTAATAAAGTAGTTCGGACTTCAATTGTAGATTGATATTACTACATATTGATATTACTACATATTTTTCTAAATGGACAACTGGATCATTTTTAGCTTAAATTATAATTAACATTATTACTGTATATATTTAATTAAAACAATACACATAATTTAAAATCTTGATGAACCTGAAACAGATAACATCTCAAATTCGACCATAAGTGCCAAAGAAATATTACTTCAAATCAAATACACGGATATTGGATTTAACAATATATTTGTTTAATTTCAAAAAGTATGCGATTGAAACAAACTCAACCAACATTCATCAATAAAATATGTATTTATTTTAATGAAATATTTATTCGATTGGAAGAAATATTTTTTCGAAATAGAAATACTGTTTGCAACCAAATTGATAAATATTTAATTTAATAAAATAGTTATTTCTTTGAAATATCTGATTCTTTCATATGAATCATTTCATTTTACTAATCGAAAGAAACGTTTCTTTCAACTAAAGAAATGAATATTTATGTAAACACAATATTTTATTCACATAAATAAATGCTTCATTGATATAAATGCATCAACTCTTTCTATGAAATAAATATATTTTTAACTTAATTAATATCCTCTGAATTAAATAAATATTTCTTTGATTTAAATAAACCTAAAGACTTGATTTGCGCATGGATAAATTATTTGATTCAAGTGCGACTTGGTCCATTAAAAAAATCGAAGTAATTGAATCAAATAAATATTTCTTTGAGTGCAAAAACAGGATTTAAGGTAACTAGGCACGTAGTCCCAAAGAAATTTATTTAGTTGTGTTTCCCGATTCAGAAGCAAAGAAATATTTTATTGTATTAAATAAATGCTTTCTTTGAATTAAAGCACGAGTTTTTTGCTTTTACAAAATATTTAATTAAATTGAATAAACAATTATGTGGTACAAAGAAATGGAACCAATTAAATATATTTCTTTGAATCCAAAAATCCTTTTTTTCAGTGCCCTTCAATTATGTTCCAAAGTTTTTTAAAAGTACGCTTAGCTTGGATCATTATATGTAAAACCTGATTAATTTTGAGCTTGACTGTTCTACCAGAACCTCTTTAAGTTTAAGAAAACGGAAATCTCAATTGATCGACAAAATTGTTTTGAAGTACCTAGATATAACCATTAAAAACTTTGAGTTTCAGTATAAGGAATATTCAGTATAAATCAAATTTTTAGGAGATGTGTCTCGTGTTAAAAGCAAGCTTGGTTATATTTGCTTATAACAACTGCATAGTATCAGGGGTGCGTTCAACGCCACTAGTCTACCACTGTATATATACTTGGCTCAAAAGCTTTTCCCCCAGCGATACTTAAAGGCTTCCACGAGAATAGCCCCGGGCCCTCCTCCTTCCCCTTTTTTCACTCTCTCCTTACTGTCTCTCGTTCTTAACATTCCACTTTCTTTTTCTCATTTGCCTCCGTTTAGTTAACAGCCCTCGTTTCTGTTCTGAAAGTGTTTTTGCCAATGAGCCTCTATAATATAAGCCCAAGTGAGAATCGAGAAAAGAAGACGTACGACCGCGACCGAATTTAACCCCTTAGCGCGAAATCCGTTTTCGGAACTTTCGCAACGATTAACGAAGTGCTGGGCTCGTTCCGCCTTCCTATTTCTTTTTCGTTCATTCTTTTTCGTGTGCTTTTTTGCCGGGAAACGTGGCGGTTTTTTGGAGATTACTTCTCGCCTGAGCTGTTACCTCGTCTTTATTGTTTTGGGCCGACGATGTATAAGCCGGAGATTCCAGAGACTTTACATTAGTTTTGTCTAGCGAAAACCGTGCAGTGCTTCTTCTTTTGTATAAACTGCAGTATATCGTAAAACATCACGATCGGATTTGTAAGAGATATTTCAAACCTACTTGGAAAAATTGCTCGAAATTTTGCACGAGAACAAAAAGAAAGTATAAGGACTTGAGAAAGAAGAAGCTTTTTAGTTAGATAGGTGCAAACAATAACATTTTCTGTCGGAGGCTCTTAGGAGTACCAGTCATCCACGGAGTTTAAAATTTTTGTCAGGACTTTTTAATACACAATGCCGTTGCTTCCACTGGAAGCGATTTGAATATTTTATAGTAAAAGACTCGAGAAAATGGATTTTAAGTCAGGTGAATTTATAAATGTACTGAAAGAATATTCACAATTTTTAACCAAATTGCTAACTAAAAAGTTGACCTATTTTCAAACTTTATATTTCAAAACATTAATAACGAATATCAGTTGTCTAGGAATAATCTAAAATTGTTTTAATGTATTCAAGAATAATTAATAGCCTTTTATTAATTAAAGTATTTTTAAATACGAATTCATTTTATCGTATTTATTTTTATGCTGTAAATTTAATGAATTTTATTTAAATATGTTAAACGCGCATTTCAGTTTATAATTGAATCAACAGACACTAAAATAATCTTTTAATTAATTAAAGTAACTCATTAAATATCTTCACCATAAAAAAACTGTCAGTATAATTAGCCGAGCAAAAAATAACTATTTTCTTGAAAATGATCACTTTTCAGAAATTGGAGAATAGTTATTAGAGAACAAGCACGTCACAAAACTGTCAGTCAGTGGAAATGGAATAACCCAGATCTCACTTCACGTCAGAGCTTCGTTTCTAGTTTACTTTGCCAAGGGATAAACAAATAAATGAATATCAAATAAAGATCATCCCACAACCCTACGTGGTCTCAACATTCCACCCTCTAGCCTCTGTTTCCCAATTTATTTCTATGTTTACACACGATTCGTGCGTGTCCAAGTGGCACCTAATTTTCGTAGGATTAACGCCCCTCGAAATATAGCTTGATTCATCCCCTAATAAGGCGGATATTCGTAAATTAAAGGATGTCATTCCACGAGAGGAAAGTTCGACCCTGCTTATCGGGCTTAGCGCAGTGCCAAGCAAATAACAAAAAATAATACTGCAGTCGAATCATTGATATATAAATCCCTGATCCAGTTTTGACTGATTAATTGTCGTAGAAAATAAAATGACAATATTTTTAAAACAATGCAAGTTTAAGAACCCAAATTTAAGATTCGAAATTTTTATTTGAATCAAGAATATATTTCTATGCTTCAGTATTAAGTACAGTACAACCCTTCTAACTGCAGCATCGAAATTAGAGGGAGTCTCGGGACCGAAATCGACTTCCAAGAATTATTTATCGCTGCGTTCCCCGGTCTCCCCGTTCTCTCTTTGCCCCCCTCTAAAGCCCGGAAACTATTTGAAATCCGCTACCACGCTATAGATCGGACTTCCTCTGAATCGTAAAAATTCCAAGAAAGATTCCGACCTTTAGAGAGGTTGGACTGTATACATTAAAAGCATTATACAAGTATGCACTATGCATAGTTCTCTATCACGTCAAGTTTCTGAGATAAATATGCAAAATAGATAAACAGCCCAAAAATAAAACTTTTTACCATATTCAATTATTTATTGATAGTAAAGCAATTTTTTATGACAATTTCGCATCTTAAAGTAGTAGTTTTCATTTTCATAATCGATTTCAGTTTTTAATTATACGATTTTTTATCGGAGATATTCAAGGTTGAATATCTGGAGAATATATGGGGGATTTATTTATAAAACACTTTATTTTTCCGACTTAATTTGAACCGGATAAATAAAATGTTACTCTGTAATGTGCTATAAATAAATTCTTTAATTGAAGGGTGTTATGGCAAAACAACCTAACTCTCAAAAATCAAATTTTTCAGGAGAGCCAAAAAACGTTGCCAAAATGATTTTTTTTTTTTTTGGCAAAACGAAAATTTCCCAAATTATGGAAGGATCAAAATCAATATTTGAGATAAAAATCCCAAATATTTTGATATCTTGCTTCTACTTCTAGAATGAAAGATTTCAAATTCAAAAAATTGCATAACAAGTCTTGAGAGATTTTAATATTTCAAGTTTTTCTAGAAGAAAATCTCATTTTTAGAAACCTCAAAAAACTAAAGTAAATTTTAAAAGCTTTGCAAAGTATCTCAAAATTTTTTTGAGCCGCTGGAAACTTTCTCGCGCTCAAAATTTAGTTGAAAAAACATTGAGAAGATGTCGCATATAAAATAGCCCGATCTTGAATTTTTTATTTGCAATTTTATTAAATTCTAAAGTCTTTTTAATGTCTTTTAAGGTAAATTCTGAATGCGAGAAAGTTTCTGGCTTTTTTTTTAGTTTTTTGAGGTTTAAAAAAATGAGAATTTCTCCTAGAAAAACTCAAAATATTAAAATTCCACCCGATTTTTGAAAATCGGGCAGATTATGTAGGTTACGAAAAAAATTAATATTAGCGTTTTTTCCAAAACTATTATGAATAACGAATTTAAAAAAATTTATTTTAGGCCCGGGGACCTTCAGGATATTGATCAATCTTTTTCAAACTTCACGCAGGTTATGAGGGAACCAAGATGCAGCTGTTCAATTTTGGGCTGTTTTTAATTTCAAAAATTATTTTTTTCGACTCACGCTACTATTTAGTATTTATCTCAGAAACCTGACATTTTAAAGTAATTCTGAGGTCAGATTTGGATTCAGTGCACAAAATTACGTGGAAAACGACTTTTGTTTCCCAAAACATTACCTGTGTGGAAATTGAAATAGGGGAAAGTTGCCTAAAACGAGCCCTCTTCTATATTTTCCGAAAATTTTCGATTTTAAGGAACTTCAGAAGCAAACGTGATTACTGACATCATAGTTTCATGTTTGCTTTACAAAGTTCACATGCTTAAAAGCTCAAAAACTGTTTAAAAGGCAACGAATTTCGATGTTAAAAAAAATACATATTTTCCCCGTCTTAGGGAACCCGGTAGCCTATAAGGCGTGCCCCTTTTAGAAATCAAAAAAGCTATGTAATTAAACACTAGATATTGATAAATTTTATTCGTAGCTTACTGTTTAAACATATTCTGTACATTTGTGACATATTATTTATGCAAAATTCTTTATAAAACGTAAAATAAGCGTTAAATAAGGTCTAACAGAAAATAAGTATTAACAAAGATCACAGACTTAATATTTATAAAAAGTTGTAAAATGACAAATTTTATTCATTGTAGATCAATAATTCACTGATATAAAGTGAATAAACAACATATTTTTTTCGATTATGAATGGTTCTTATTCGCCCAAACAACATATTTTTAAAAAATTCTTGTTCATGATCAAAAAGCAATAAAGAGGTTAGGAAAGGTACGAATTATGGCGAAAATTTAAATATCTGACGTAGTTTCGGTGTACCGTCGGTGATTCATAGATAAAGCAGATTACGCTTTTATCATCGGTTTTCCAGCCTAACTGGGGCCCGTCTTAGGAAGTTCGCATGTTTACAATTTTTAAAATATTTTTATTAAACAGCATAAAAATTAATAAAACGTAAGTAACAATTGCAAAGTTTACAAAATTATTTATCCAAAAAAAAAATTACTCCTTCAAATCATTAGAATTTATTAAATCATAACTTCTAAAATAAGTAAAAGTTCGTTCTCTAATGTACAAAAATAATTTTTCCTTTCTGTTTTCGTTAATTTTACTTCCAATGCGAAAAAAAATACTTTTAAAATAACTAGAATTATATCTTGTATAATATAATTGTATAATATAATATCTTGTATAATTGTATCTTCATTCATAAGTGATGAATATATAATGTTTAGGAGGTAGCCCGTCTTAGGCAACTTTCCCCTACGGTTCTTATGGGGTCCTGATTAATATTCCCTATTATTATTAGTACCTCCAATTTGGAAAACCGGAAAAACCAATAGGGACCGCGTTATTTTGCTTATGCAAAATTATTAGGGACCCTAAAATGGCAATCTGACGAGGCCCCAATATTTTTCTATTTCCTCAGTAAATTTCCGATCTTGCATTATACTTATGAAGCAGAAATTATTTATTAGTTCTCACGAAAAAAAATCCAAATGCTAAAAAAAACTCGATTTTCTAAAGTTGATTTTTTTACTTCTTTAATCCCTGAAATAGTTATTAAACGCAAAAAAATAATTTTTCTGCTCATCAAAAAAGTCAAACCTGAAGGGGTTAATGTTCGATTATTGTGCATTTTCCACGGACCCCTTTCGTGACCCCCTTATGAGTCGAGCCAGTTTACCACAAATGCAAGAAAATTGAGGATGTCACATTAATAACAAGGATAGTCATGTTTGGGCCACGTTAGGTCCTGATGAGGGAATTTCTCTAAATTTTACGCGAGGGAAACTGTTTTGATCCCATTATCAATAGGGACTGTTAGAGTAATTTCCACACAGGTCTCGGTTTTCGGGCAGAAAGTCTCTATTGCTGAAACATAGAAACTAATTTCCCGATTCAACCACAAAATTCGTGGATTCAACCACATAAATTGTCAATTTCCCTACAAATATGTTCAACTGCATTTTTTTGTTAAAGAGGGGAGGAAAAAAAAGGGGGAAAATAGCAGGGAGAAGAGAGCGGAAGACGGTGTAGAGATCCAATTACTCGAAGAAGCGCCGGAGGTCGTAACGGCTTACAAAGTGCCCGCGATTTCGCAAAGCTCTATTCCTCGGCACACTCGTGCAAGCTAAACTTTATACGTACATTGGTATATGCTTGGCGCGTATGTGGCTTACTATTCTGTGTACACACTTGTAAACTCGACAACCTCGTGTACATACACCGGCAGTAATACGGCTAACCTTAGGCGAAGTGCAAACGAGGGTGGCACCTAGGGGGAGGAGAAGTCGAGAGAACCAGTCTCGTAATCCCAAAGGAATAATCCATATTGAATGCCAAGAGGCTGCACTAGGGAAACTCTGTCTGGACAAGACTTTCATACTCTGGTTTCGCGAATTATCCGACTACCGTACAAAGGGCGCCGACTATCGATATTGTCATCCACAGAGTTCCAGAGGACAGTAATAAAACTGTAATATCCGGCTTGGTTGCCCCTTTTTTAATAGAGAAAAATTTAATGGAGTTTGTCGGTCTATTATTCGTTATTCGACATTGAATAATAGTGCAGTTTCATTTTTGTGACCGTAGAATTTAAAAATATTCAATTTTAAAAATATTCACGTTTCTAGCTGAGAATAGTTTTAAATTATATTATTAATGTCATATATTCTTTTATTTTATATTTCAAGGATGAAACTAGCGGCACAGCTTTAGCGTCCAGGAGAAATTTAAACTTCAAATCGATGTGAAATCGACTTAAAGGGCAAGAATACGATATCCGTGGCGACAATGTTTTAATGCGGATCCCTATAGGATTTTTTGCGTGAAACACGAATCTGAAAGTTTTAAATCGATATCTCGAAGAGGTTTCAAGATATCGATATTTTAAACTAAACGGGACAACGTAAAGGGGGGGGGGAGTGCCTTCGTCTCGTCGTAACTGCCTGTCTCCCTTTACGAATCTGAAAATTTTAAATCGATATTTCGAATAGTTTTCGAGATATCGATTTTTTTAACTAACTGGGACAACCCAAGGGGGGGGGGGGGGGGGTTCCTTCCTCCCGTCATCCTCCCCCTTCCC
>JBAGKK010197836.1:0-17149 GCA_037177015.1 Euceroptres primus | reverse complement strand
CTTTTGAATAAAATACTTTTCAATGAAAAATACTTTTGAATAAAATACTTTTCAATGAAAAATACTTTTGAATAAAATACTTTTCAATGAAAAATACTTTTGAATAAAAAATACTTTCGAATGAAAATACTTTGAAATAAAAAATACTTCCGAATAAAAATACTTTTTAAAACAAAATACTATTGAATACAAAATACTTTTAAATAAAAAATACTCCAATAAAAAATACTTTAAAATGAAAATAAATTCAAAGAAAAAATACGATTGATTAAAAATACTTTCGGATGAATATACTTTTAGATAACAAATACTTACCAATAAAAATACTTTTGAATAAGAAATACTTTCCAATAAAAATACTTTTGAATACAAAGAACTTTTAAATAAAAATACTTTTGAATACAAAGAACTTTTAAATAAAAATAATTTTTAAATAAAAAATACTTTCGAATAAAAATAATTTTTAATACAAAATACTATTGAATTCAAAATACTTTTAAATAAAAAATACTCCAATAAGAAATACTTTTAAATAAAAATCCATTCAAAGAAAAAATACGATTGAGTAAAAAATACTTTTGGATGAATATACTTTTAGATAACAAATACTTTCCAATAAAAATACTTTTGAATAAGAAATACTTTCTAATAAAAATATTTTTAAATACAAAGTACTTTTAATAAAAATACATTTTTAAAAATACGATTGAATAAAAAATACTTTCGAATGAAAGTACTTTTAAATAAAAAATACTATTTTATTTAAGTATTTAAGTTATTTAAGTATTTATTTTAAATAAAAAATTGTTAAATAAAAAATAAAATATACTTTTGAATAAAAAATATTTTGAATAAAAATCTATAGATGTAATTTTGAGTTCCTTGACCTAGGTTACTTTCCTATTCTTTTTGTTTTGCTTTGACTGCCTGAGTTATTTTTAACGGAGATTTTGGCATCCTGACTGTAAATAGCTAACAAAATAACAAATGAAACTTCCTTCCTGGCAAAAACAAGAATTGACAAATTGAAGTTGTTTTCCACTTTCGTAAGAACAAGTGATGCAAGAAAATAGTAAAAAATTTGCTCTCACAATTGTACACCTAAGAAGTAATCTTACACCTGAGTGGTTTAACCGTCGATGGTTTAAAGTTTGCTTCATGGACTAAAATCGTTTATACTCATTAGGGTGAAAGGGAATCAGTAAGGGGAAAAAATTATGTCCTTTACAAGATTTTTTTACTTTATTTCAATTGGCATTCTCATTTATTTTACAAAATTAAAAAAAAATCACGAATATTTGAATTCTCAGATAAAAATTAACTCATGTTATATATTTATATTTATATTCATATTTATAATTCATATTAAATAAATTTATATTTTAAGTAATTATATTTAAAGCATTTTTTTTACATCACTGTAAATTAGTTTATTTAAAACTAAAAATAAAAAAAATAAAAAACTACAAGTTTTAAAATAATTTTATTTTCTATTCATTTGTTTTCAATATTTATTTATAACTAAAAATAAATATGTTTTAAATTTATGTCTTCCTGTTTTCATTGCTCTTGCCAATTCTCGCCAGTTGCCTCTAGACCAGAATAGAACGAAGGAAAATATTCTACACTAAAATTTTTTTTGGTCGAAATACTAAGAATTATCGAATTATCAAAAATAAATTTTTTGAATTTAATGCAGAAAGTGAAATAAATAAAATTAAATTAAAATTAATAATAATAAATAATAAATAAATGTATTTAAATTGTGGAAATTAATTTCTTACAAATTCATCTTTGAACTGAGAAAGCAGGAATTGCCGTGAAGAAAATTAAAAGTGTCGGACAAAGGACAATAAATTCACTTTTGTCATTTGTGAGTCACAAAGCAAGGATCGTAATCTTCAAATATTTGATTTCAAAATTATCGTAAATTAAAAATATACAAACAAATAAAAATAAATAGTTTCAAAAATTAGTTTTTATAATTATTATTTATAATTTGATTTTTAATTACACCTACTCCAATTTTTTCTCGAGTTTTAAAAGCACTATTTTTATTCAATTAAATTAAATAAAATAAATAATACAATTTTGAATAAACTCAACTATAATAATCGACAAAACTCAACTATTCTGGATTTAAATGAATTGAAATAAATGATCAATTTTGATTATATTTAATTGTCGTAAATAATTTTCATTGTATTGAATTAATTTAAAATAAATAATACTATTTTTTAAATTGAAGTAACTTATTTATTTAAATAATTATTTTCAAACAAAAATGAATATTTTAATTGCATTTAATTAAAAATTCAGAGGTGAAGACAATACTTTTTAATCGAATTATTCTCTTTGTATAAAATTCTTTAAATTTTGTCATAAAGTTGAGTGAGATTTGATTGTCTTAAACGTCATACACGATATGTCTCATGTTTAGAAAACATTCACGTATTTATTCAATTATGAGTAGAAGTTTATTTCTTTTATATTAAATTAAAACTTATTTATTTTTTTATATTAAATTAAAATTAATGTATTTTTTATATTAAATTAAAATTAATTAATTTTTTAAAATTAAAATTAATTAATTTTTCTGAATTAAATTAGAATTAATTAATTTTTTATATTAAATTAAAATTAATTAATTTTTTACATTAAATTGAAATTAATTAATTTTTTATATTAAATTAAAATTAATTAATTTTTTATAATTAATTAAAATTAATTAATTTTTTATATTAAATTAAAAATAATTGATTTTTTATATTAAATTAAAATTAATTATTCTTTTTTATATTAAATTAAAATTAATTATTCTTTTTTATATTAAATTAAAATTAATTAATTTTTTATATTAAGTTAAAATTAATTATTCTTTTTTATATTAAATTAAAATTAATTAATTTTTTATAATTAATTAAAATTAATTAATTTTTTATATCAAATTAAAAATAATTGATTTTTTATATTAAATTAAAATTAATTATCCTTTTTTATATTGAATTAAAATTAATTAATTTTTTATATTAAGTTAAAATTAATTATTCTTTTTTATATTAAATTAAAATTAATTAATTTTTTTTATTTTGGTTTTTAGCTGATGATCGACGCCATTTAAAACACGATGCTAAAACGGCTGAAATACTGGTGGAAACTCATTCGCACTGAAGATTCGAAAGGTGTAAGGAGCATTTTATTTTTATTGAATTTTTAAAATTTTATTTAATTTAGCTTTCATTTTAATAATTTAAGTTTTGCTTCTTTAGTGTTTCTTTTTATTTATACAGTTTTATATTGGAATTTATTTAATAAAATGAGGAAAAATGGCCAAAATGGTACTGAAAATTATTTTTTTCGGAATATTCCAATTTTAAAGATTTCCAAAAAGGGAAATATTTTAATAATTTAATTACTTAAAATTTTAATAAATAAATTTATAAACAACTTATAAATTTGTAAACAATTTATAAAATTGTAAACAATTTATAAATTTGTAAACAATTTATAAATTTGTAAACAATTTATAAATTTGTAAACAATTATAAATTTATAAACAATTTATAAATTTATCAACACTTTATTTAAAATTCATTAAGACAATTTCAAAATTCTTTCAGTAAAATAAATTCAAACTACCTTCAATAAAGTAAACAAAAAATCGAGTGAAGTTAATTAAATAAAAAAGTTCCTATTGCTAATGACACTATAATTTTTAAATTTAATTAAAATTTAATTTTAAAAAACAATTTCTGTCAAGGAGCAAAAAAAGTGAGAAACAAAAGTAACGAAGTACCTAATTACTACCTATAAAAAATTGAGAAATAAAATGCAAAAACCAATCACCAAGTTGGTGAATGGTAAATCGTTACTGATCGATTAAAATCGATCGATAACGAATACACGAAGTAAATGTTGTTCTCCAGACAAATATTATCCATTATACAAATTGTAATTTGCAATTTCCAATGTGTCCTTCAATATTGAGAGGAAAAGGGAAACGATTGTTCCAGAAGTGCGATGGACAAAGATAATTGGCGACATGCATAAATTAAACAAATCTGCAGAAACGTTTAACTCGGATCGATTGATCTGACCTTGGGATAAGAATTGAACTTTTTGAAATCGTCACGCCTGAAAGCTGAATAACGGCTTTCGTTTTTTAATTGAAAACTTTTTTTTAATATAAATAAATAAGAAAATAAATAAATAAATAGATAAATAAGAAAATTAATAAACAAGTAAGTAAATGAATAAACAAGTAAATAAATAAGTAAAGAAAGAAATAAGCAAGCAAATAAGTAAACAAATAAACATATTAATATAATAATTCAGAACGATCTTAATTTTTTGGTTTCAAAAATAATAAATAAATTGAACAGTAGAAAAACAAAAAACGATGATCGTTCAGAATTATTATAAAACACTGTTTGTCAACCTAACATCCTAATTATATTATATTAATATAATAATTTCCAAAAACTGAAGTTTATAATTTGGAAATATAATTTTGAGACTCGTTTCCTGGAAGGGTTACAATGTTTCTTCATTTTCAGTTAATTTAAAAAATTTTTAAATAAAATTTAAAAAATAAAAACATCAAACATTTTCAAATTCAAATGAAATAATGAATTCAACTAAATAATTACATAATTAAAGAATAAATCAATTAATGATTAATTAAGCGATTGAATAAGAAAATTAATTAACTAATTAATTGATTAGTTTAAGTAATAATAATTTCAATAAATCATTAATTATGTCCATTATTAATTAATTCAATAAATAAGTAGATAAATAAATCAAACAGGAAACACATCTTCAATAACCGAAGCTTATAACTTGGAAATAATTTTCAGGTTCGTTTCCTGAATGTTATAATTTTTCTTCATTTTGAATTAAAAAATTTCAAGCCTTTATTAATTGAAATTAAAAAATGAGTTTAACTAACTAGTTAAATAATCAAAAAATATATTAATTAACGATTATCTAGTTATTAGATTAAATAAATAATTGATTAATGTTAGAAATAATTTCTTAACTAATTCATGAAATTGGTAATTATATCAATAATTAATTAATTAAATAAATAAGTAGATAAATAAATAAAAAAACAAATAAGTAAATCTATATGTATTTATTTATTAATTTAAAATAAATAAATAAGAAAATAAATAAATAAACAAATAAATGAGTAAATAAATAAGTAAATAAATAAGCAAATAAATAAGTAAATAAGAAGGAAGAAAGAAAGAAGGAAAGAAAGAAAGAAGCAAACAAATAAATAAAAAATAAACATATTAATATAAAATAATAATAGTAAATAGTAAATAGTAATTTTAAAACAAAAGCCGAAGTTTTTGGAAATAATTTTCAGACTCGTTTCCTGGAAGTTAAAATTTTTCTTAATTTGCAATTTTAAAAATAAAAAAATTAAACACTTCCAAATCAAAAATAAATAATCAAATTAGTTAATTATTTAAATAATTAAAGAATAAACTAATTGACGATTAATTAGTTGAATAAAAAAATGAATAAACTAATTAATTTATTGAAAAGAATAATTAACTAATTCATTAAATCAGTAATTATATCCATCATTAATTCGATAAATTAATTAACAATAAATAAATAAATTTGATAAATAAGTAGATAAATAAATGAAATCAATTTTGTAATCGAAGAAAAGTTGTTTAGAAATCCTGATTTCTTTTGTTTCAAATGTTGGAAATAAAAATTAATTCCAAAATTATCGGAAATAAAAAATATACGTACAAATAAAAAGAAATAGTTTCAAAAATTAGTTTTTATTTGGAAATAATTTTCAGATTCGTTTCCTGCGAATTACAATTTTACTTTATTTTCAATTTCAAAACTAAAAATATCTAACATTTTTAAATTAAAAATAAATAATGAGTTTAACTGATTATTTGATTAATTAAAGAATAAATGAATTGAAGATTAATTAATTCAATTAAACAAATGAATTAACTAATTAACTTATTGAAAAAAAATTAAATCAGTAATTATATCCATTATTAATTAATTCGATAAATAATTAGATAAATAAATAAGCAAACAAATAAGTGAATAATTCTCCAAAAACCGAAGTTTATAATTTGGAAATAATTTTCAAAGACTCGTTTCCTGGAAGTCACAATTTTTTTTTTATTTTCAACTAAAACATAGAGGCATTTTCAAATTAAAATGAAATAATGCGTTTATTTATGCGTTTTGTTTATTATTAAATGCGTTTGTTTAATGCATAAAACAATTAAATAATAATTTAATTTACGATTAATTAATTGACTAAAAAAATATAATTAATGTTAGAAATTAATTAATTAATTCATGAAATCAATAATTATATCAATAATTAATTAAATTAATAAGCAGATGAAAAAACAAAAAAGCAAACAAATAAATTAATTAATTAATTGATTTATTAATATAGGCAGTGTCTAGTGTTACGGAATTTTCCGTAACACTAACCTGCGCCCCCTTTGTGTTGTATGCTAGTTGTACGGAAATTTCCGTAACAATATCCTCGGCCATTAATATATTAATTGTTAGTATATTATTAATATATTAATTATTAATATATTATTAATATATTACTATATTGATTATTAATATATTAATTATTAATTTATAGTAATTATTAATATATTATTAAAATATATATAAATAATATATAATAATAATAAATAATAAATAAATAATATTAAATATAATAATATATATATAATATAATAATAAATATTAAATATAATAATTAAATAATAATAAATAATATAATAAATAAATATATAATAATTAATTATATTAATAATTTATTTTGAAATAATTTTCAAAGACACGTTTCCTGAAAAACTTATAATTTTTTTTCATTTTCAATTTAAAAATATCAACAATTTTCAAATTAAAATGAAATGATGCATTTATCTAATTAATGAAACATATAAATCTTAATTTAATTAAATTAATTATTTATTATATTTACTATTAATTTAATAAAATTAAAAAAATAATTAAGGTATTATCACTTTATTATTTGGAAATAATTTTCCAAGACTCGTTTCCTGAAAACGTTATAATTCTTCATTTTCAATTTAAAGATATCAAACTTTTTCAAATTAAAATGAAATAATGCATTTGTCTAATTAATTGAACAATAAATTAATTTAATTACCGAATAATTAATTCATTAAATAAATAATTGATTTTTAGAAATAATTTATTAACTAATTCATGAAATCATTAATTATGTCAATAACTAATGAGTGAAATAAATAAGTAGATAAATAGATAAATGAGTGAAATAAATAAGTAGATAAATAGATGAATAAGAAAACAAATAAGTAAATAAATTAATCAATTAAAGTATTATATAACAGTCTTTTCAATTTATTATTTGGAAATAATTTTCCAAGACTCGTTTTCTGAAAACGTTATAATCTTATAATTCTTCATTTTCAATTTAAAGATATCAAACATTTTCAAATTAAAAGGAAATAATGCATTTATCTAATTAATTAAACAATAAATAAATAAATCAAGGTATTATATGGTCTTTTCGGTGATTATTTGGAAATAATTTTCCAAGACTCGTTTTCTGAAACCGTTATAATTCTTCATTTTCAATTTAAAAATATCAAACATTTTCAGATTAAAATTAAATAATGCCATTATCTAATTAATTAAACGGTTAAATAATTTAATTAACCATAAATTAATTGAATACATAAATAGTTAATTCAATTATGCTAGAAATAATTTATTAACTTTTAGAAATAATTTATTAACTAATTCATGAAATCATTAATTATGTCAATAACTAATGAGTTAAAATAAAATATGTAGATAAGAAAATAAGCAGAAATAAATAAGTAGATAAACAGATAAATAAGTAAATAAATTAATCAATTAAGGTATTATATAATAGTCTTTTCAGTTTATTATTTGGAAATAATTTTCCAAGGCTGGAAACGTTATAATTCTTCATTTTCAATTTAAAAATATCAAACATTTTCAAATTAAAATAAAATAATGCATTTAAGTAATTAATTAAACAGTAAATAAATTAATTAAGGTATTATATGGTCTTTTCAGTTTATTATTTGGAAATAATTTTCCAAGACTCGTTTCCTGAAAACTAACGTTTTCAGGATATTCAGGATTCTTCATTTTCAATTTAAAAATATCAAACATTTTCAGATTAAAATTAAATAATGCATTTATCTAATTAATTAAACAATTAAATAATTTAATTAACCATAAATTAATTCAATACATAAATAGTTAATTCAATTACGCTAGAAATAATTTATTAACTAATTAATGAAATCATTAATTATGTCAATAATTAATTAAATAAATGTATAATTAATAAAATTTAGAAAAATACTGATTAGTTTTTTTTTTAATTACCAGATAATTGCTGGATTAGCAGCCCACTCAGGTCAAATTTCAGTGGGACTATCACAAGGATTCAGTGCAGTTTTAATTCCCAAACTTTTGGAAACAAATTTTGCAACAGTATCAGAATGTTCCTGGGTTGCATCTTTAGGAGTAATTTCCAATCCCCTGGGAGCTTTAATTGCAGGGGTAATGGCTGAATTTTATGGAAGAAGATCAGCAATTGTTTTGGCAACTTTGCCCCACGTTGCTGGATGGCTTGTTATTGCTTTATCAACCAGTGTTCCAGTACTTTATGCTGGAAGATTTATCAGTGGAATTGGCACTGGAATGGCCAATGGCCTCTACCTTTACGTCAGTGAGGTTTGTATTTTCCAAATTTATTTTAAAAATATATTTTAATATTTTAATTCTCCAGTTTTAATTCAACTCGAAAAAAACTCAACTTCAAATTCAAAATTGAATCTCCAACTGGCAAAATAGTGAAATTTTAAATCAGATTTCTGTAACCGATACTTACCGACTTTGATGGTTCTAATCCATGATAAATGGGTTCGTGTCCGTGTTATAAGTTTTCTGCAGTACCGACAGATATATGTGTAATATATGTGTCGATAATCGATAATATATTTAGTATATAGAATTTGTGACCAGATACGAATCTTCACTCTGTCGGTATTTCAGAACAATTTTAGCACGGACACGAACTATTTTAGCATTGATAAGAACCAAAAAAGTCGAAAATGCCGGTAATAGGAATGTACGATTAAAAATGGAATAAAAGAGAGATAAGAAATTAATTTGAATTTTAAAATAGGCTGCAGCCCCTCACCAGAGAGCTTGGCTTGCCAGTTTAGGACCAGTTCTAGTTTCTTTTGGAGTTCTGATGGCATACAGTTTAGGTGCCATGACTACTTGGCAAAAAACTGCTGCCATAAGTGTCGGACCTGCGATTTTATCCTTGGCATTAACGAGGTAAAATTATTTACAAAAAAAATATTTTCAAAAAATATTTTTAAAAATATTTTCAAAAACAAAAATTATTTTCAAAAAAAAGTACTTTAAAAATTATTTAAAAAAAAAATACTTTAAAAATTATTTTAAAAAATACTTCAATAATTATTTTCAAAAAATACTTTAAAAATTATTTAAAAAAAAATAGTTTAAAAACTATTTTCAAAAAAAAATACTTTAAAAATTATTTTCAAAAAAAAAAATACTTTAAAAATTATTTTAAAAAAAATACTTTAAAAATTATTTTCAAAAAAATACTCTAAAACTTATTTAAAAAAAAAATACTTTAAAAATTATTTTCAAAAAAAAATACTTAAAAAATTATTTTCAAAAAAAAATACTTTAAAAATTATTTTCAAAAAAAAAATACTTTAAAAATTATTTTCAAAAAAAAATACTGTAAAAATTATTTTAAGAAAAATACTTTTAAAAAAATGAATGAAAGCAATAAAAACAGTATTTCAAAAAAAATTAGAAACCTTTAAAGAATGAAAAATCCAAAAATTTCAGAACCATTAAATTTTTGAAACAATTCGAAAAATTAAAAATTCCGAGGGGCAAAAGTTAAAATCCCTTTCAACATTTGAGGCGTTCCAAACTTAAAAAGGCCCAAAATTAATTAATTTATTTAAAAACCATTTAATTTGCTCTCAATATATTTTTAAAAATTGATTAGAAAAAAATTCATGTTTAACAATAAATAAAAAATTTCATGCAACCAAATGTGGACAAATTCAAAAAAAAAAAAAAGAAAAAGAAAAACAAGAGTTTTCGTTCCTCTTCTTGTGGGAGGCTTTTTCCTTTTGGCATTTGTTCAGATTTGGTTGGACGAAACTTTTTAATTTGTTCTTGGACGTTATGTTTCGAAAGCTAAATATCGAGAATAAATAAATTATTTTTTTTTGATTTCCTTAGAATTTTGCCAGAAACTCCAGCATGGTTGGCAGCAAGGGGTCGAATCGAAGAAGCAAAAGAGGCTCTTCTCTGGCTTCGAGGTCCAGGTATATCAGCAGACACAGAGCATCGAGAATTGTCAGCAGCAAATACAAAACTCGACCATTCTGAGAAAAATCTCTTTAAATCTGTGGACAATTCAAAAATCTGGAAACCATTTATCATCCTCTTTCTATTTTTTGCTCTTCAGCAACTTTCTGGAATTTATATTATACTTTTTTATGCTGTCACTGTCCTCAAAGATATTGGAGTCAGCATTGATGAATACCTTGGTAGTGTTGGAATTGGAGCTGTTCGATTATTGGCTTCAATTCTTGGAGCAGCATTAGCCAGAACTTTTGGGAGGAAAACTCTGGCTTGTGTCAGTGGCCTTGGAATGGCAGTTTCTGCACTTGGAGTCGCCTTATCTGTCAGGTAAACGAAGAAAAAAAAAATAGAAAAAATTGGTTATAGTAGACGACAAACGCCTACAAGGAAGGGTTTCGTAGCTTTATATGTGGGTGCTATATTGATATTGGGCCTTATATCCATTTAAAACTTTTTTAGTTAAATATATTATTAAATATTTTACACGATATCGAATGATACTACATGATATTCTTATTGATATTTTTATATATACACACCTAATCACATTTGGTTTTGGGTCCTATGTCCATATTGGGTCCTATGCCAGTTTTAGACCATATGAGCATATTTGGTTCCAATGTCAATTTTGGACCCTATTTCCATATTGGGTCCTATGCCAATTTGGGGTCCTATACCCACACTGGGCCTTATGCCAGTTTTGGGTCCTATATCAGTTTTTGGTCCTCTAAATTTTTGGGCCCTATGCCAATTTGGGGCCCTATGTCAATTTTGGGTCCAACGCGAATTTTGGGCCATATAACAATTTTGGACCCCGTGTGAATTGTGGGTCCCGCGCCAATTTTGGGCCTTATTCCACTTTTGGGCCATATGTCAGTGACTTGTCAAAATAGTACGACGGACGGACAACAGGCCGAACCTAAATAATTGTATGAATGTAAATATTACATATTTTATAAATTAATTAAATTTATAATTTAATTAATAATTAATTGATTTCAAAATTTAATTTTATAATTAATTTATTGTAAATTTTAATTTTATTATAATATATGATATTATAAATTATTTGTAAAAATAGTATTAATCTTTTCTTATTTGGACGGCATTCTAAAAAATAATATTTGGATATTCTTTCTTAAACATCCTAAAGAATATTTTAAAATATTTATACAAAATTTAATTATCAAGTTTGATACAGTACGATTCACTGAAATTTGAAATCATGAACTATTTATTTAAATTGAAAATTGCTTTTTTTAAAATTCGTATTAAGTCAGCATTAAAGCTTCGAATTGCATTTGAAATTGCAAGTTTTTGTGATTTTCTAAAAGTTTATTTCTTTAGTAAGTCAAAAAATTATAAGAATTTTTTTATATATCCATGATCCTATGTCCATATCGGGTCTTATGCCAATTTGGAGTCCTATACCCACATTGGTTCCTATGTCAGTTTTGGGTCCTATACGAATTTTGAGTCATATCTCAGTTTTTGGCCCTATTCCAATTTTGGGCATCATGCCAATTTTAGGTCCGACGTGAATTTTGGGCCCTATGCAAATTTTGGGCACTACACGAATTTTGGGACTTATGCTAATTTTGGGTCCTATGTCAATTTTAGATCCAACGTCAATTTTGGGTCCTACGCGAATTTTGAGTTCTATGTCAATTTTGGGTCTTATGTTAATTACCTGTCAAAATAGCACGACGGACGAACCATAGACAAACTATATAATTTATGAATGTAAATATTACATATTTTATCAATTAATTAAATTTATAATTTAATTTATAATTATTTGATTTAAAAATTTAATTTTGTAATTAATTTATTATAAATTTTAATTTTATTATGATATATTATTTTATAAATTTTAATTTTAATATAATATATTATATTATAAATTTGAATATTCTTTCTTAAACATTCTAAAGAATTTTTAAAATTTTTATAGAAAATTGAAATATCAAGTTTGATACAGTAAGATTCACTGTAATTTGAAATCGTGATCTATTTATTTAAATTGAAAATTGCTTTTTTTAAATTCGTAATAAGTAAACACTTAAGTTTTGAATTGAATTTGAAATTGCAAGTTTTTGTGATTTTCTAAAAATTTATTTGTTTTTTTATATTTATATTTTTATTTATATTTATTTTTTATTTTTTATTATTTTTTTTTGGGTCCGATGCCAATTTTGAGTAATATATCAGTTTTTGAGCCTATACCAATTTTGGGCCTTATGCCAATTTTGGATCCTAGGTGAATTTTAGGTCCTATGCCAATTTTGGGCAACACGTCAATTTTGGGTCCTATAACAATTTTGGGCCCTTTATCAAGTTTGTGCCAAGCACGAGTTTTGGGTCCTATGCCAATTTTGGGTCCTGCACGAATTTTAAGTCCTATGTGAATTCTAGGCTATACATTAATTTTGGACCCTATGCCAATTTTGGGCCCTACGCGTTATTTGGGTTATATGTCAATTTTGAACCCTATGTCAATTTTGGGTCCCACGCGAAATTTTGGGTCCTATGCCAATTTTGGGCCCTATATCAGTTTTTGGCCCTATACCA
The DNA here is from genome assembly GCA_037177015.1 of Euceroptres primus. Taxonomy (NCBI): domain Eukaryota; kingdom Metazoa; phylum Arthropoda; class Insecta; order Hymenoptera; family Figitidae; genus Euceroptres; species Euceroptres primus. Next base: position 4,105 of record JBAGKK010197836.1, on the reverse strand, counting down.
ATTTTGAGCCCTGTCAATTTTAGGCCTTATGTTAATTTTGGATCCTACGCGAATTTTGAGTCCTATGCTAATTTTTGGCCCTACGTCAATTTTGGGCCCTATATCAATTTTGGGCCATGTGCGAATTTTGGGCCCTATGCCAATTTTGGGTCCTACGCGAATTTTGGGCCCAATTCTAATTTTGGGTCCAATGCCAATTTTGGGTACAATGTCAATTTTGGGTCCAATGTCAATTTTGGGTCTTACGTCACTTTTGGGTCATATGTCATTTACCGGTCAAAATAGTACGACGGACGGAAAACAGTCCGAAACTATAAAGGTTTCTGCCCGAGGCTACGAAAGACTAAAAAAAATATAAATTAATATAACGTTAAAATATAAATAAAAATAAAATAATAAATTATAATTTTTACAGATTTTACCTGCCTTCATTGATTCCACTCACCTGTGTGGCAAGTCACGTGGGCTTTTCCATGATAGGATATCTGACTTTACCCTGGGTCATGACCTCTGAACTTTATCCCCTGAGATTAAGGGGAGTTTTTGGAGGACTAACGACAAGTATTGCTCAACTTTTGACTTTTGCTGCTGTTAAAACTTATCCTGACATGAGTTCTATCCTCGGACTCGAAGCAACGATGTGGACCTTCAGTGCTGCTGGATTATTGGGTAAAAAGTTCAAATCTGAATAAATTAAAAAAACTAAAAAAAACTATATTTTAAATTACTTTTCAGTTTTTAAACTCTCTTAAATCTGGAAGCTTCCAAATTTCGAGTCTTTTAAAATTTGAAAGCTTCCAAATCTCGAGACTTTTAAATTTGAAAGCTTCCAAATTTCGAGTCTTTTAAATTTGAAAGCTTCCAAATTTCGAGTCTTTTAAATTTGAAAGCTTCCAAATTTCGAGTTTTTTAAATTTGAAAGCTTTCAAATTTCGAGTCTTTTAAATTTGAAAGCTCCCGAATCTAAAAACCGTTTTAAATTTGTCGAGAAAAATTGCCAACTGCTGAAATTTGAAGGACCTAAAATCAGAAAGCGACTAGATTAAAAAAATTACAAAAATTAGGAAACACTTGATAAAATGTAAATTAAACAATAAAATTTTATTTGTTTTTAAAGGTGCTGTCTTCGCATTGACAACACTTCCAGAAACTCGAGGTCGTAGCCTGGAGCAAATAGAAACTGGATTTTCGAGCGAGTCCTCCTCGAAATCGAAATCGTCAATAGTCATCGAGCCCAAGAACGTGACATTGAAAAATTATACAATCATATCAGAAGACAAGTATTCTAATATGATAGCCAATGTCTACGCCTACGATAATTTCTGTCTCGATTTGACCCTCGATGCTCTCGAAAAAAATCCCACCTCTGGAAATAATAATTTTGGAAACGATCCACGATTTGAGATCAGTTGCATTTCTGTGGAAAAAATTTATCTCTAAAATCCAGAGAACATCCTGAAAAAACTAGAGTTAATTTTCCAAGAGGAGAAAATTATTTTGGACCATTATGGACCAATATTCTCCAGGATCTGTAAATTTTTTGACTTTCTTGAAACTTAAAAAAAAAGAAGAGTACAAAATTAACTATCAAAAGGGAAAAATGATTTTAAATATCAAAATTTAATATCAATATTTATATAATGATTTTAAATATCAAATTAAAAAAAAAGAAGAAAAAAAACATTAGGACTTCAAGTTAAATCAAAGAAAGATATTTTTGCAATTTTAATTATTTATTTGCATGAATCAAAAATCTATAAATTTAGTTTTTAATTAATTTTCTGAGGACACCATCCAGTATTAGAAACATTCCTATAATTTCTGTATTATAATACAAAAATAATTAATATCGACTCATTAGAGTCGATGAATTTGTAAATATGTACAGCAGAAAAACTTGACGAACATTTTGTTTTTCGTTTTTGTTTCAACTGTAAAATATATTTTTTTTTGTGTGGAATGAATGCATTTTTAGAAATTTAGAATACGTTGTATGACCGAAAAGTAAAGTGTGTTTTATTTTTAACAAAAAAGGAGAAAAAATTTGCTTTCCAAAATTTCCTTCTTTAATTTAAAAATTAAGTATTTTAATTAAATTTTTTAGCTTCCTCTTTTATTTGCATACGAATTTATATAATTACAATAATTTACAATTTCGCATTTTATTACAATAATCTCCCATCGAAGATTAAATTAATCGCTCACAATTGACGCATCGATTTTCGTTACAACATTTAACAATTTTTTCCATTTTTACTCTTTTTCGAAAAAATTCGAAAACCGTCTTTTCTATTATCCTGAATCATTCAGTTCAATTTTCATTTTCTATTTTACACTAATCGATCTTTAAATTTGAAAAATCTTTAAAAAGTCAACTTTTCTAAAATTATACAAAAAATGTCAAAAAAATTTAAAACAATAAAATTTGAAAATATTCCATTACAATATCAATGGAATAATTATTTTTAAAATACTGCCGATCACAAAAAGGAAATCTTGCCATTTAAAAACAATAAATTATAATAATAATTTTTATAAATAATTTTCTAAATAAACTTAATGTAACAGCTTCGCATTTATCATAAGATTTCAACTTCCAAAACCTTTTTTAAAATCTGCAATTCTGGTTTTTAATTGATTTGAATTGTTTTTAAATATATTTGTTAAGTTTATTTATTTAATTAGGTATTATTTTTTTAATAGGTTGAAAAAATTAAAAAAGGTTTTGAAAATTGCAGCCTATTTACTCGGGCAGTTAAGGCTCTTCTGTAAATATCTATGAAAATAGCTATCGTTATTTTCGATTAAATACAGCGAAAATTGTAAATTCAATTTTTATAGCTTGGAATTTACGAGAAATCGTAACTTGAGATTTTAACCATCTCCCAATACAAAAGGAGTAAAATATATTATTATAATATATATATTATTCTAAAATCTCCTTGCTTCATGAGATTAGAAATTCAATATTTCTTAATCTAAAATCTATGGTAATTTAAGTATCGACTTTCAGTTTTTAATCAAAACTTTTAATTACTGACCTTCAAGCACCGATTTTTTTAATTGAACCTAACTTGAAATTGATTTTTATCAAGTTACTGAAATTAAATTCTAGTTAAATAGTTGCTTAATCAAATTTTCGCTATTTTTGAGAAATATTTTTTGAATTAAATTTTTGCTACATGTTTTCGCAAACAAATTTCTGCTGGATATTTTCGTAATTAAATTTCTGCTGGATATTTTCGAAATTAAATTTCTGCTACATATTTTCGAAATTAAATTTCTGCTACATATTTTCGAAATTAAATTGCTGCTTCATATTTTCGAAATTAAATTTCAGCTACATATTTTCGAAATTAAATTTCGAAATTAAGTTTCTGCTACATATTTTCAAAATTAAATTTCTGCTGGATATTTTCGAAATTAAATTTCTGCTACATATTTTCAAAATTAAATTTCTGCTGGACATTTTCGAAATTAAATTTCTGCTACATATTTTCGAAATTAAATTTCAGCTAAATATTTTCAAAATTAAATTTCAAACTTAAGTTTCTGCTACATATTTTCAAAATTAAATTTCTGCTGGATATTTTCGAAATTAAATTTCTGCTAAATATTTTCAAAATTAAATTTCTGCTGGATATTTTCGAAATTAAATTTCTGCCACATGTTTTTGAAATTAGATTGCTACTACATATTTTCAAAATTAAATTTCTGCTGGATATTTTCGTAATTAAATTTCCGCTGGATATTTTCGAAATTAAATTTCTGCTACATATTTTCGAAATTAAATTTCTGCTACATATTTTCGAAATTAAATTGCTGCTTCATATTTTCGAAATTAAATTTCAGCTACATATTTTCGAAATTAAATTTCGAAATTAAGTTTCTGCTACATATTTTCAAAATTAAATTTCTGCTGGATATTTTCGAAATTAAATTTCTGCTACATATTTTCAAAATTAAATTTCTGCTGGATATTTTCGAAATTAAATTTCTGCCACATGTATTTGAAATTAGATTGCTACTACATATTTTCAAAATTAAATTTCTGCTGGATATTTTCGAAATTAAATTTCTGCTACATATTTTCGAAATTAAATTT
>JBAGKK010197625.1:0-22534 GCA_037177015.1 Euceroptres primus | reverse complement strand
CATGTATAATTCCACATACTGCCTACTGAAATGCATATAAAATGCAATCAAAACACACGCCCGCTAAATTCATTACTTGCCACCCCGCGCGCTGGCATCGTTTCGTTTATCCCCTCCAACCGGCGGCTCACGGCGAATAAAAAAAAGTGAAAATTGGCATTTGTTTAAAAAAATCGCTTATATAATTAACGATGTTATTAACAGTTTTTGTTACTTTGAAATAAGTGATAGCAAGGAGTCCCTGGAAAGACATTTGTAGTTGATGCAAAAAAAAATTAGGCCTATTAATGAAAAAATGGTTTAAATGTGCATTTGTTTAAAAAAATTGTTGATATAAGTATCAATTATTGTCATTATGAAAATATGGTAGCAAGGAGACTTTGGCAAAATATTTCGTGTTTATTTCACAATTAAATGAAGTCTATTTATGAAAGAAAGGTAAAAATGGGCATTTGTTTATAAAAATTGTTTACATAATTAACAAGTTTTGCCACTATGAAAAATATGATAGCAAGGAGTCCCTGGAAAGACATTTCTAGTTCATTTCACAAAAAAAATTATGCCTATTCATGAAAAAATGGTCAAAATGTGCATTTGTTTACAAAAATTGTTCACCTAATTAACAATTTTTGTAATTATGAAAAATATGGTAGCAAGGAGACTGTGGCAAATTATTTTGAGTTGATTGTGCAGAAAAAAAATGAAGCCTATTCATGAAAATTTGGTTAAAGTGTGCATTTGTTTATAAAAAGTATTTAAATAATTATTGTTGGAATCTCATCCGTGACGATCCGATCAAAAAACATGTTCGCTCAAGCAAACGTCGAACATTTTAGTATGGATAAATGAAGATCTGATGCCCAGTACAGCATTTAGTACAAGTTTTCGAAAATTGAAAAGAATGGTACACATTTTTCAAGATATTTCAGAAACGGATAATCCAAATTTAAATTTTTTCCAGATAATTATTCTTCATGAAGAAACAAACAAATCGACCTATTTTTTATTTCAAAAAAGTAAATATGTCCTGAATTACATAGCACTGAAATTTCAGTACATTTTTAGCACTTTTTTCAGTTTTTTTGAGAATATCTTAAAAACCGTTATATGGTAGATATTGCTAACGTAAGACGATGTTCGCAAACTGCGTTAAAAAACGCATCGAAATGACCTACGTTGAGGGCGGAAAAAAATGTTCACCCTTAAAAAAAAATTGTTAATCAATTTTTTATTAACAATTTTAATTGCGGATATCTATTAAACTAGTCGTGATAGCAACAAACGGAAGTCAGATTCGTATTCAGTATTTTTAGAGGGTTTTAAAATTTTTAAATTTTTTGCGGCTAAAGGAAGTAATTTTTTAACTTTTTGAATAGTTGTTATAAATAAAAATGTTTACGTAAATAATTTTTGTCTATTTTTTTATAACTTTTTATCTTTGTGGTATCATAATCTTTTGATTGGAATTAGTTCCATGTTGTGGTATTCGCAATGTCTTGTACTATATTGCCGTCCAAAGTAATAAATAAGATATGTACATAATTGACATCGTCGCTTGGGTCGACAGTGCTAGGTTTAAGAGAATAACCCTAAACCATAAAGTCACTTACGTATCTTTTTACTTTGGACGGCAGTATATCTCCAAGAAGAGAAGCTATACGAGTCTTTGTATTAACGCAATGTGAAAATGCTATTGTTTATCCGATAGTAGTAACAATATAAAATACATAATTCAGAAAACGTTTTGCGTGCTTCAAAATTTGAAAGACTAAAAACAAAATATTGTTGATAGAATAAAAAAAAATAGTTTCTCATAATTTTTTTTCTTACAAAAACGGAAAAATAGCGCTATTTGCATTTTTTAAAAGTTTATTTATTTTTTACAGACTACTTAATTTTTTTAGCAAAAAATTGAATAGAAAGTTTTCGTCTTAGAAATATTAAAAGTATATGAAAACATATTTTCTAATGAAAAAAATTACAATTAATTGTTTAAAACTTGAAAATGAACAAATAAGCTCCCAACATAACAAAGTCCCATGCATATTTTTTATCTAATTTTGTTGCATATAAGTGTATTTATAATTACTTTTCAGTTTTCGGCGTAAAGTTTTGATGCTGAATACGATGGATTATTCATTTGCATGTTCAGAAATTTGTTTAAACAAATATTGTTTGTTTGCTCATTTATTTATATAAAGCGTCTATTTTTTGTCTGAGGTTTCTTAATATAGCAGATAATTTTGCGAATATTTCTAAAAAAGTTTCATTCATTTTGAAGTGAAAGGGACGTGTCGGTGGATTTTTGTCCAAAAACGCCACTTTTTGAAACACTGTGCGCTGGGAACTTGCCTCACAGTGGTTAGTAATTACAATGTGTATAATATTGTATTCAAAAGCTCATACTCTCAAGGTTATTATACTGACTCTGAACTTTGGCTTTTGTTGCCATTTAAACTTCAATTACAAACTTGACGTCGTTAACATAGCAATTTTAAACGAGATTGCACAGCTAAACTCAATAGGGAACAGTTGATGAACTTAAAGTTGGATCAGTAATTGCATTGTGGTTTTGAGAATGTGATGTACTCACGGGTTTGTAGGAGACAATATAAACATAGACGAGTATGGCAGCATTGGTTTTGGTCCCGTGTCATCGTCGTCGTTTTGCTTCTTTTCCTCAGACGCCTGCTTACCACCTTTTCCGCCTTTACTGTTGTGTAAAAAGAAAACAATAAGTATTTTTCTACAAGGAAAGCTTTCATAAAAAAGAGGATTACTTACAAGTTCTGCGACGGACTTGGCGGAGATATTTCGACTTTTGGGGCGGTACCGTCGAGAGGCATTTGCAGGGTTTCCATTTCTTTCTCGAGCTCCTGCTTCTGTTTCTCCTTGTCTTCCTCCTCCTGTTCCTCTTCAGCGGCAGTCAACTCCTGCGCGTTGGCTAAGTTATCGACGGCGATAGCCAAGAAGACGTTCAGCAGGGTGTAGTTTCCAAAGAGCACCAGGATAATGAAATAGAGAGAATATATCATGCCTTTCTTGTGTCCACCCTGAGACTGAATGCCTTGATACATGACTTCGTTCCAGTCTTCGCCAGTCAAGATCTGTTAAACAAAGGAGATTATCAACGCCCGGAAATAAAGCATTGAATGAAGATTGTAAGGCTACAATAGGATGTCCCAGAACTCTGCCGATGAAACCGCACTGAAACTGCACTGGCGAACGGCACTGAGCCGCCAGTGTGGTTTTCAGTACGGTTTCAGTGCCGTTTCATCGGCAGGGAAAACCGGTTTTCGAATTTTTGGAGGAAAATCTGCCCGATCGATGAGGTTCCCAAAAAAAGTGAACACATATTTTTTTTATTTTGAAATTGGCTGATATTTACCGTCAAACGGGACAACTTCGGACACTTGGGGTAATTTCGGGCTGTCCTAGATTCATCGCTTAAATTACTCAAAGTGATTTTAATTAGGATCTGGAACCAATTAAGGCTTAAACTGATTCCATATTCTAGTTGGAACAGTTCTAAGTAATTTAAAGTATCAATTTAGGGCTGTACTAATTTACCCCACTTGTCTGAAGTTGCCCCGTTTGATGGTACTGGTTCTGCTACACAGTAGGGCAAAAAAAGCGTCTGTGGACAAATCAATTTTCAGACTAAACTACTCATCCTTTGAACGTTTCTTTTTTTCAGTCAAAGTGTATTAAATTCCGCATCGTTACAACGTAGGACATTTTTGACAAATTTTCTCAACAATTTTTTATTTAATAAACAAAATTTTTAAAAAATGTTTTGACTTTTCAAGACTGCCATTCAGTCAAAAAATTTTTTATTTTACCATAAATGGTCCACATCGAGGCAAAAACTCATTAAAAATTATTTCCAACAGTATTAATTTAATAAAACAAAAATTTAAATTGTTATAAACAAATTAGTGAACAAAAACTATATCTTCTTTATTTGTCACATTTAAATGCACTTGCTGTTTTACTTTAAACTTAGGCATCAAACGTTTATTGTTTAAACAAATTTAGTTAATAAATTAACTATTTAAGCATTTTTCAATATAGAAATTTTGTTTTTTCAGCAGAATAAACTACAAACATTTCGGAGATAATCTATTGCTATGATGATTCGCAGTTAAACAATAATTGTATATTATTAAAACAAATTTAATAAACAAATGCATTGCTTGACTGTTTCTCAACAAATTTCTTTCGTTTTTTTAGCAGAATCTACTATAAATATTTCAGCAATGGCCTTTTGCTACAATAATTTGCAGTTGGACAATATTGTATATTGTTTAAGCAAATGTAATTAACAAAGGTATTGTTTGGAAATTTTTCAATAGATAAGCTTCGTTTTTTCAGCAGAATCAATAACTAGTATGTCGCCAATGTGTCTTGCTGTTTCATTTGAACTTTAGGCATCAATTGTTTATTATTTAAAGAAATTTAGTTATCAAATTTGAGCATTTTTCAATATAGAAATTTTGTTTTTTTTTAGCCGAATCAACTACAAACATCTCAGAGATAGTCTATTGCTATGATGATTCGCAGTTAAACAATAATTCTACATTATTTAAACAAATTTAATAAACAAATGTATTTTTTGGTCTTTTTTCAGTCGATAAGCTTCGTTTTTTTCAGCAGAGTCAACTGCTAGTATTTTGAGGGTGTCTTTTGCAGTTTTACTTTGTCGATTTACAATATTTGTGTCTCAAGTTTCGAATTAGCTTTCATTGTTATCTGTTAGCAATCGATTAGGATTGCCTGGAGTTCTGGAAGCAAATATCTTGATATTTTTGGGAACTCCCACCTCAAACTTCCCAAAAATGGATCAGCAGAAGCTAACAAAAAATGCAGGATGTCCTCGTTTAAGAAAGTTGGAGATTTTTTTCCCCTGTTTTCCCCTCACCTCTTCAAATCTTTGTTTTTTGCTTCTTGTACCTCTTCTGATAATTGGCCGATTGGAACTACTAAAGAAACAATTATTTTTGCGTCATGTGTGCGAATTTTGACGCACGCATGCATGCATGAAGTACCAACGAAGCTTATCTGTTGAAAAATTGCCAAACAATACCTTTGTTTATTAAATTTGTTTAAACAATATACAATATTGTCCAACTGCAAATTATCATAGCACAGAGCCACTGTTGAAATATTTATAGTAGATTCTGCTAAAAAAGAGAAAGTAATTTATTGCAAAACAGCCAAACAATGCGTTTATTTATTAAATTTGTTTAAATAATATATAATTATTGTTTAAATGCGAATCATCATAGCAATAGACTATCTCTGAGATATTCGTAGTTGATTCGGCTGAAAAAACAAAATTTCTATATTGAAAAATGCTCAAATAATTAATTTGTTAACTAAATTTGTTTGAACAATAAACAATTGATGCCTAAGTTAAAGTAAAACAGCAAGACACATTGGCAACACACTAGTTATTGATTCTGCTGAAAAAACGAAGCTTGTCTTCAAAAATGGCCAAATAATGCATTTGTTTATTAAATTTGTTTAAATATTACACGATTATTGTTGCAGTGCAAACCATCACAGTAGAAGGTCATTGGTGAAATATTTATAGCTAAGTCTACTGAAAAAGCTAAATCTATTCAATTAAAAATGCCCTAATTTCGTATTTGTTTATTAAATGTTTATAAACAATTAGAAATTGATGTGTAACGTCTTCTGATTTTAAATTAACATTATTTTATTTGCATTTTCTCCTGAAAGAATTGGTTGAGTGTATTTAAATGTGGCAAATAAAGAAGATATAACTTTTGTTCACTAATTCGTTGATAACAATTTAAATTTTTGTTTTATTAAATTCGTACTGCTGAACATAATTTTTAATGAGTTTTTGCCTCGATGTAGACCATTTTCGATAAAATAAATTTTTTTTGACTAAATGGCAGTCTTGAAAAGTAAAAAAAATTTTAAAAAATTTTTTATTACATAAAAAATTTTTGAGAAATTTTTTTTATTAAATAAAAAATTTTTGAGAAGATTTTTTTTATTAAATAAAAAATTTTTGAGAAAATTTTTCAAAAATTTCCTCCTTTGTAACGATGCGGAATTTAATACACTTCAATTGAAAAAAAAGAAACGTCCAAAGGATGAGTAGTTTAGACTGAAAATTGATTTGTCCACAGACGCTTTTTTTGCCCTACTGTGCGCCGACACTCTGAAGTTTTCCATTGAATTTACAAGGAAAAAACTCCATTTTTTGAAAATTCATGATAAAACGTGAATTTGTATAATAAAATAAGGAGTTTCATACCACGGTTCACTTCAGAATTCATCAAGAAATTCATTCATTCATTTCAATCATCAATTTTGAAATTGAACCCCCCCCCCCCCTCCCAAGATCCTTTTACAGAGCCCCAAAAACCTCTCCCATAAGTGACGAATTTCCTTCTAATCCTCCTTTTTCTCTTTTTTCTCATAAACCATAATTAGTTGGCAAACTAAAACTTTGAAACAATTTTTGATTACTTAAACAATATTTATTCGCTTAAACAATTCTTTTTTCAAAGTGTGCTTGAAATTATGGTACATTTTAGAGGCTATGAGTTACGTAATGAATATTAAGCACTAGTTTAATTATTTGAAAGTTTTCTAATTTGTTTAAACAATTTTTCAATGTAGAAACGTAAATTTCATCGGGAAATAACTGGAACAAAATATTTGTTTTCAAGTTTTTCAACTGATTCGATTATTATCAACCATCCTAAAATGTTTCCAACATATACTGCTAATTATTTAAACAATTACCATTTGTTTAAACATTTCTTTCTTGAAAAGCTGCTTGAAATTATGCCAAATTCTGACATAATTATTTCTAAATATTCTAAATATTAATTCTAAATTCGATTATTTTTAACTATCTTTTAAACTTTTCAATCTACTGCTAATTGTTTAAAAAATTACAATTTGTTTAAACATTTCTTTCTTGAAAGGCTGCTTGAAATTATATCAAATTCTGGCATTATTATTTCTAAATATTCTAAATATTAATTCTAAATTCGATTATTTTCAACTATCCTTTAAATTTTTCAATCTACTGCTAATTGTTTAAACAATTAACATTTGTTTAAAAATTTTTAAATGTTAAATTTATTAAACTGATACCACTTGCAACATTTTTTGTAAGTTTATTAGGAAATTTTCAGATTCAACTTATTTGATTAAGTCGTTTTTTTACAATTAAAAATTATAAAAACAATTTCTAAACGACTTGAAGAAATAAGTTGAATATAAATATTTACTAACAAACTAACAAAAAATCCACCGAGGGATATCTGCTTAGGAAATAATATTTTTTTAAACAAATCGTAATTGTTTAAACAATTATAGGGACCATTCACAAAATACGTGATATTTTTGGGGGTTGGAGATGCGTCTATTATAGACATAATAACAATGGAGAAGCCTGATAAAAGGGACGAGAGGTAGTTATAAATGTTAAAAATATGTATCACATATTTTGTGATACATATTTTATATGTGTGTGTGTGTGTGTGTGTGATTTTACTGCCTTAGCAGAAGATTGAAAATTTTCTAGGATTCGTTTCAACACTGAAGAATTGTTTAAACAATTTAGAAACAACTGAAATAAATAAATTAGCACTTAATATTTATTAAGTAACTCATAGCGTTCAGAGCGTTTAGCGTTCACTCATGCGTTCAGAATGGTTGATAATAATTGAATTAATTGCAAAAATTGGAAAAAACTATTTTTTTTCAGCAGATGAAAGTTACGTTTCAACAACAGGGATCACAGTGGTTAAGTAGTTCAATTTTAGGGGAAATAGGGTTTCCTATTCCTATAAAAAAATATTTTCGAAAAAAGAGGATTTTTTTAAAAAAGAGGGAAATTTTTTTGGTTAAAAATACCAGGGGAGTGAATAAATATTATCAAATGAAATGTTTATAGAAGCAGGGAAAAAAGAGCCAAAATTAATTTCAATGTATTTTAAAAAAGGCAGCAATACATTTCTTAGAAAAAATTAGTTTGAGTTAAAATGATTTGTCTAATAATAATTATTTGGCATTTTGTGTTTTTCCTTTAATCTTAATAAAATTCGTATTTCTTATCCAATCTTAATAAACAACAGCTCATTTTGTTCATTGAAACATTCTCTACAATTCTGGTCGTTCAATTTTATTAAACTAAAATTGTTTTTTTAAATTGTATTCTATTATTGTTTAAGATTTGTTAACTAAGCAAATTTAGTACAGTCTATCGTTTCTAAAGAAATTATTTTTAATCAAATTCAACAAAAAAATTTGTAGAAAATATTACAATGAACAAAATAAACTATCGTTCATTCAAATTGGATAAAAATTACGAATGTTTAGTAAGATTGAAGAAAAAACATAAAATGCCAAATAACGATTATTAAACAAATAATTTTGATCCAAACTAATTTTTCCTCAGTAATGTATTACTGCCTCTTCCAAAACGTACTGAAATTAATTTTCGTTCTTTTTTCCTGCTTCTATAAACCTTTCTTTAAATTGATGTTATATCAAGGGGTCGAGCATTTTTAACCAAATATAAGATATTTTCTTCTTAACTGGAAAAAAATCAAAAATAATTTTTTAATAATAGATTTGAAAATTTCACGCTGACAGTACAAAAATAAATTTATTGTTTAACTTTAAAAAAAGTAGTTGACAATGACAATGATAGTTGACAGCAATCGCGATTTTTGAATGTAATAAATTTTTATTTATGATAATTCTTGGAAAAAAAATTGAAAAACTTCGAAAAAAAGGACAAAAAGGGAGAAAATCTCAATTTAAGAGATTTTGAGAAAAATAGCGGAAAAAGGGGGAATAGGGGACTGACTGTGATCTCCGCAACAATGAAAAATTGTTGAAACAATTTAGAAAACTTTAAAATAATTAAATTAGTGCTAAATATTCATGAAATAACTCATAGCCTCCAGCATGTACCATAATTTCAAGCAGAATTTGAAAAAATTTGTTCAAACAAATAAACATTGTTTAAACAATCAAAAATTGTTTCAAAATTTCACATTGCGTTTCAGTTTGCTAACTAATTATGATTTATGAGAAAAAAGAGAAAAAGCAGGAATAGAAGGAAATTTGTCGCAAAACTCTCATTCGTCGTTTATGGGGAATGTTTTTAGGGTTCTGTAAAAGGACCCTGAAGGGGAGGTTAAATTTCAAAATTGATTATTGAGTCTTATTCCTTGATGAATTCTAGAGAGAACTGTGGTACGCAACTCCCTATTTTATTTCATAAATTCGCGTTTTATTGTGCATTTTTAAAAAGTGGAATTTTCCCCATGTAAATTGAATGGGAAACTTCAGAGGGTCGGCGATACCAGTAAATATCAACTGATTTCAAAAGAAAAAAATACATGTTAACTTTTTTCGGGAACCTTATTGATCGGGCAGGTTTCCCCCTGAAAATTCGAAAAATTTTTTTACAATATATTTCTGGGACACCCTAGGCTACAAATAACAAAGAAAGGAAAGTCTATGCGTTCAATTTTCTCTCCTTTCAACGATCTCAATTTGAATAATTACTTGAAAGAGGCTACTGATAAAATTTGCAATTTCTTTCATTATTTATCTTCATGAAAATTTTGAGTTCTGTTTGATGATTAGTCGGCCAATATTGTACAGATTTTTATCGACCAATCAGTTAATTGTACTGTGGCCTCGATATTTCTGAGAACCTAACGTTCTTCATGATTGAAGTATCATGCAAGGGATTATAAATGTGCCGGAATATTATTCAGAATGTGCCGGAATATTATTCAGAATGTGACGGAATATTATTCAGAATGTGCCGGAATATTATTCAGAATGTTCCAGAATATTATTCAGAATGTTCCAGAATATTATTCAGAATGTGCCGGAATATTATTCAGAATGTGCCTGAAAGCTGTTAATGGAATATTTTCGGAACATTGCAATGAAAGTAAATGAAATTTTTCTAATATTCCAAATTGCTCTGTTTGGAAAATTTGGATCACTACGCTTATTTGCTCGTATGAGGTTGAATCAGAAAAATCGATGAAGCCTTTTTTGCTTTATTTTATCTGCATACATAATAAACTTACAATATTATATAAAGAACTGCTATTACAAATTATAATCATAAGCACGAAAATACCTATAAACAAAATTACTATAAAACCACTTTACATTGGTACAATATTGAAAATTAGCTGAAAATTACGATTTTAACCATTTATTGTACAGTGGCGTAGAAAGGCAGATTATATTTAAACACAAAAATTTCGAAAATTGTTCGAGTCATCACTAAATTGATCATCTTCTGATTACAAAGACTAGCAGCAGTACCTGAATTCCTAAAAAATAAGGAAATTATCCCTTCAATTTAAAAAAATCCTCTGATGTACATAAAACCAATTTCAACATTTGGCAGCTTTAATACTTTCTCAATTTTGAAAGTGTTTCTGAAAAAAGTAAATATTTAATTTAATTTTTGAAATATCACCAGATGATAAATGATAAATTTTTTTTTTTAAATGATAATAAAATTTGACAGTGGTATTGTCAGAAATTAAATTTCAAAGTTATTGCAATGTGAAGAACTACTTATTGCTAATTTATACTTTCTTAATTTAAAATAGTCCTAGAGCAGTAGAAATAAAATCTTCGTTCCTTGAGAGGTCATTTGATGTCGAATTTAAAAAGCTCATATTTTTTAATCATCCAAACTTGACTGTAAAATATTACTATTCAGTTTAATTCTGTTCATAATTCTGTATAACGACTCAAGACGAATTATATGGAATTATAAATATCAAACGAAATTATGAACATTTTCAGGGTGTCTAGCGTTTCTCCTTGAAAAAATTCCAGGACTTTTCCAGGTTCTTTAGGTAAAAAATAAATTTTTCCGGGTATCATTTTTTAATTATTACTATAAACTTTAATGGAAATATCTGTTTTTCTTGAACCTGTATGATAGAAATAATCTGCAAAATTATAAATGAACCATATAAAATGTTTATTATTCGATGTATGAAATTCTGGAGTTTAGTTAACTGCATTTATCTGTATAAGCTCAAAAAACTAATTTTGAAGGAAATATTCTAGAAAAAGAATGAGGAGTTTTCTACTAAGTCGTTTATCAATTGCTTATAGTAAGCGTTTTTACTAATCTTTTATAAAAAATTACTATTTTACAATAAAAAACTACAAATTCATTTAGTAGCCTAACTAAACTAATTAATAAGCATTGCTTAGTGAATCAGTAGTTTTCTACTAAATAAGCTTACTAAAGCAATTGATAAACGACTTCTCTTGATTTCATTCAGGGTTGCTACAAAATTCCGACTTTTTCCTGACCAATTTTTAATTTTCCCTTTCCGTTATCTGTCGTTATAATTATGTAACACTCCTCAAATTTCTAAACTTTCGGAATCTTTGGAATGCTCTTGAACTTTCGAAAATCCTTCATGACTTCTGGAGTTTTCAACAAACTTTTAAAATCTTTTAGAATATTTTTATTTTCCATAAACAACTTGTAGATTCATTAAATCTTCCGAAATCAAAAAAATTCTTTACAATCTACATTTTTGAGTGTTTTAGAATCTTTCAGAGAGACTTCCTGATTCTTCCAAAATTTTTCCATAATGTTCTGAAATCTTCTAGTCTCTTCCAGACATTTTTTTAAAGACTCTCAAAAAGTCTACATAATTTTAGGAAGATTCTAAAAAAAGTCCAGAAGATTCTTTAATTATTAGATAGATAATTAGATTAATTATTACAGTCTTTTCTGTAGGCTTGAGAGAGTTCTAAAGGATTCTGCAGAATTCTATAAATTTTAATGCAATTCAGAATAATGTGCTTAAAGTTTTGAACGTGTTCAAATGAATGAAATTTGTTATTTCATTTAATTCCAAAACTCAACTTTCTTCTAAATCTCTGACTTATAAGCTTAGATTTCTTTTAAATATTCTGATTTATTAATATAGAAACTGGTGTAATGATAAAGAAGGTTATGATATTTCTTTTTATTTTGTAGATTGAACGAAATTTCAAGATAAATTTGATTTCAGAAAAAAAGTTTGTTCATTTGAACGTTTAAAACTTTAGGTACATTTCAGAATATTCTTGAGGAGTCTATAGAAGATTTTAGATGATTTTAGAAGATTCTGGAACATTCTCGTATATTTTGTAGAATATTAAAGAATTTTTAAGAATTCCTTAAGATTGTAAAAGATAATTCCAATGAAAATTCTAAAGGTTTTTGGAAGAATCCAGAAGAATCTAAGTGATTGTAGTTTTTAAAACAGTCTAGAATATTTTGGAGAATTTTTACAGATTTCAGGTAAATTTTTGAAGATTCGAAAGAATTTGAGAGAATTTCGGCAATCTTTTGCAGGCTTTGGAGGATTCTAAAAGACTATGTAGAAAATTGTAGAAGGTGACGGAAGTATTCGAAAAATTTTAGAAGATTCTGGAAAAGTCTAGTACCTAAAGATTGTAAAATATTGACAAATTTTGGGATATTGTTTTAAAAGATTATTGTAAGAGAACCCAGAAGATTCTAGAACAGTCTAAAATATTTTGGAGAATTTTTAAGGATTCTAAATCAGTTTTGAAGATTCTGGAGGATTTTAAGAGATTTTAGGAAACTTTCATAGATTTTGGAAATTTGGAAATCATAGGAAATTAAAGAAAACATTAAAAAACTTTTTGAAAGTCACAAGTGAGGTTTATTGGCCTCTTTCAAAATCAAACAGAAAGTTTAAAAAATACTGACAATTCACAAAATTGCGACGGTTTTTCTGAAAAAATTAAAAGACGATTTTCTCAAAAACACGACCTTGTTTTTTGCTCAAATATTTTTGATAAATTGGTACTCATATGATGAAAAAAATAGATAAATTTGATGCAGGCTAAACTACTTTTGTAAACAGGAGCATTTTTTAAAATGAAATCGAATTTTCGAATTTCTCTTAAAACTGACGGTACATACAAAAAACTATTAACAAAACAGTTTGATGCTTTAAAAAAGTTCTACGCAAAAGACCTCTTAATCTATTATGATATCTTGCATCGTTTGTGAGAAATATTCGAAAATGTGATTTTGTAAAAACAGAAATTGTCCTGGACTCAAAAATGGTTTGGCCAATATAAAACTCGTTGGATAGTTTATTTACGTAAACATACATTTTTAAGAAATATTTTTAAAAAATTAAAAAGATGGGTGTTTCAATATAATCGATCTTATTTTTTAAATTGAATTCTGCAAACATAAAATGGCGCTTTCATCGAAAAACATCTTTTTAATTTTATCAAATATTTTTTTAAAAATTTATGTTTATAGCAGGAAACCATCCAGCGAGTTTTATGTTGGCCATACCATTTTTTAGTTCAGGACAATTTCTGTTTTTAGAAAATCACATTTTCGAATTTTTCTCACAAATGATGCATTAAGAGGTCTTTCGCGTAAAACTTTTTTAAAGCATAGAACTTTTTTGTTGATATTTTTTCGTACGTGCTGTCAGTTGTAAGAAAAATTCGAAAATTCTATTTCATTAAAAAAAATTCTCCTGTTTACAAAAGTAGTTTAGCCCGCATGAAACTTATCTATTTTCTTAATCATATGAGTACCAATTCAGCAAAAAAATTTGGGCAAAAAGCAAAATAGGGTTTTTGAGAAAATCGTCTTTTAATTTTTTCAGAAAAACCGTCGCCATTTTGCGAATTTTAAATATTTTTGAAAATTTTCTGGCGGATTTTGAAAGCGGCCAATATACCTCACCATAATCAGGACAGAAAAATCAAATATATTAATTGAGTCTAAAGTTTTAAAAGTTTAAAGAAAATTGCTGCGCTTTTGAAAAAAAAGCTTAAAATTCAAATACTCATAACTTTGTGAAAAAGTATTTTTCTCAAAACGGTAAAATACATGTCTTGTTTTTAATCTCTTAATCAATGACTTCTGTACTTTTTCGTGAATTTTCTAAAAAAATTAAAAAAATTCCCGGTCAAAAAAAATTCCCGGTTTTTCCATGTCACAAAAAATTCCCGGTCATTTCCCGGTTTTCGGGTCCAGCGACCATCCTGAAAAAATTCAAAGACCCATAACTTCGTAGACAATTTTTTTTTCACAAATAGCAAAAATACGCATGGCCTAATTTCTTCTAAAAAAAACAACATATTTTGTTCCCGAGTGATTCTGCGACTTCAAGTGTAGAACCTGTCTGATTTGAAATGGATTCGGTCAATATTTACTTTTTTCAGAAATATTTTCAAAAGTGAGAAAGTCTTGATTTCATGTACATCAGAGGTTTTTTTTTTAAATTGACGGGATAATTTCCTGAGTTTTTAGGAATTCAGATACTGCTGCTAACCTTCGTAATCAGAAGATGGTCAATTTAGTGGTGACTCGGAAAATTTTCGAAATTTTTGTGTTTAAATATCATCTGCCTTTCTACGCCACTGTACATTAATTTGTTAAAATCGTAATTTTCAGCTAATTGCCAATATTGTACCAATGTAAAGTAGTTTTATAGTAATTTTGTTTATAGGTATTTTCGTGCTTATGATTATAATTTGCAATAGCAGTTCGTTATATAATATTGTAAGTGTATTATGTATGTAGATAAAATAAAGCAAAAAATTAATTAAATTAAAAAAGTTAAAATAAAGCAAAAAAGACTGGCTCGATTTTTATGATTCAGCCTCTTACGAGCAAATAAGCATAATCAACTGGTCCAAATTTTCTAAACAGAGCAATTTGGAATATTTAAAAAAATTTCATTTACTTCCATTGCAATGTACCAGAAATATTCCATTGAAAGGTTTCAGACACATTCTGAATAATATCCAGACAATATTCCATGGAGATATTTCAGGTTTCAGGGCGAATCATTTTACAATATTTCTAAAGAATATTTCCTCAACATTACATTAAATATTCCAAAGGTCGGACATTATATTATACCTGAAACATTGAATATTCCAAGAACATAAAAGGAGTATTGCGTGTTATGTGGGGAGAATTAAAGGAGAGCCTCTAAAAATGGTAGAACTATTTGCGAAAAGTTGAGGATGAAAAATAGGTGAAAGAGATATCGAATTTCATTTTCTTGGTACTCACTTGGAAGACAGTGAGTAGTGCGATGGGGAAGGTGTTGAAATTCGTGGGCGGCGTTCCGGTTTCGAAATTAAACTGACCGCCGAAGAGTTGCATACCAAGGAGGGCAAATATGAGGATGAAGAGGAAGAGCAGGAAGAGGAGCGAGAGGATGCTGCGCATTGAGTTGAGCAGTGAGATCACAAGGTTCCTAAGGCTGGCCCAGTACTTGGTTACTTTGAAGATCCTCAGGAGTCGAAGGGCACGAAGGACGGAAAGGCCGAACGAGCCGGATTTGACTGCGGACCATATCACCTCGAAGATCGATCCCGAGATGACCACGCAGTCAAACCGATTGAAGCTCGACTCGAAGTAATTACGCGGCCCAAGTGCGTACATCTTGACGAACATTTCCAACATGAAGAGGCCTAGGAACACGAACTCGGCAATATCTGCAAAATGGAAACAACATTAGTACGTTGTTATCAGTTTTCATCTGTAGAAGGAAATTAAACAGAAGGCTTCCTATTTTGTTTCCGGTTCAGAAACTGACTTCGTTTCAAAAACTGAGAATAGAAATAAGAAATATGTGAAACTTACAAAGAAAATCTGTGAGCCATTGGGGTTGATCATAATGCTCGACCGCAACGCAGACTGTATTGAAGAACACAAGGACGATGACGAACCAGTAAAACCCCTGTGTCTTCACCGTATGTCTTATCCAAAATCTAAATCTCTTCTCAGCACGCCAAAATTCCAGGCAGGCACCTTTGTTTTTCACCTTCGATTTGAGGTAGGAAGCTCTTGAAAACCCTAAAATCAAATCTCTTGTTTGGTATAGTTGTTCAATAGTTGTTCAATAGTAACAGGCGTTCCAGCCTGGTACTTTCCAGGGGGTAAAGCGCAAGGGACAATTGCTTCTCTCTGACTTTCGTCAACTTTCGGATCTTAGTACAGATCATTTCACTGCAGATCTTTTTTACCAAGCGAGCTAGGATTTTCTTATACAGAGCACTTTTATACGCGCTAGCTTTTAAACTAACGGGACCAGTACGCATTCTAATTCACGAATTATGTTACTTTTACAAGCTTCAGAGTGTAGTGCTACGTTTGAAAATTGAAATCTAACATACTCTGGGACACTGTGCTGATCATTATTGACGTCTTAGTCGACGTCTCTACCGAGTGCAGAACTTTAATAAGTTTTGAAAGAAGTAATGAGGTTTCAGACTCTCTAATCATCTTTTGTGCCCATTTTTTGGAAATTTATTCAGGCAAACTAGTTTTCAAGATTTAGAGATTCTTTTGGACAATTTAAGCAACGTTATATATATTCAAGATTTTATTGTTGTCGAGAATTTCAGGATTAAAATCTGCTTCAGAATTGATTGAATTCACCATGAATTTACTTGGATTTGGATTCACGGAGAAAAATGAAAATTGAAAACTAGGAGTGAATATTATTAATTATTATAAGTTTATTATTATTAGTATTATTATTTATGTTATTAGTTATTATAAGGAATATTATTAGTTTAGGAATTCATTTCCAATATAAGAATTTTGGAAACGATTTCTAAGCTGCCTTAGAATTGGTCCAGTGAACACAGGAGTCAATTTGGCGGAACTAAGGTTTAATGTAGAAAAATAGTTTAGGACTCAACTCCAAAAATTTATCGTGAAAATAAATTAATATACTAATATTCTTAATTCTCAAATTAATAGGATGCTTTCCCAAAATACTGGTATTCAGTGCTATTTTTCGAATATGCATTTTTCCTCGTGTTCACTTGAAATTCTTAAAACTCATTTCAAATCATTTGAATTCACTTAAAATCGTTTGAATTAACATGCATTTATCTTGAATTTAATTTAATTTATCTTGAATTCACAAGGATATTAGGATAATAATTGCAGGCACAGAAAGTCAGTGGTTTTGAAAAGAATTCTTTGTATAAAATGTGAAGCCTTTTGAAATGCATGAATAAATAATTATATACTTCTAAAAGGAAAGAATATTGCTACAAAATAATAATTATTATAATTAATAATAATAATTATATAATTATAATACATTATAATAATTTATTATAATGAATAATAATAATTATTATTATAATGGTGTCTCAGGCTTAAGATGGTTACTGCCCAATATTATTATAAAAAAAAAATTAAAAATGGTGTCTCAGGCTTAAGATGGTTATTATTATTATTATTATTATTAGTATTATTATTAGTATTATTTTAATTAATAATAATAATTATTACTAGTATAATTAATAATAATTAATAATAATGATAATATTAATAAGTAGGACTAAGTATGAATATCACAATAATTCGTGCAATGAAGAAACTCAAATATTTGTAAAGTATTACGCAGACTTTGTTCTTTTCCTATTGAAATAAAAATAACTTTTGACAACATTACAGAAATTTTAAATTGTTATGAAGCAACTTTCATTCACTGTTATATAATTTGTTTAATCTTCTTTTTACAATAATTCATCTTATGTATTCTTTTTTAATTCTTTTAAGGGGATGGACTACGTTACCTTGTAGTTTTCAACTTCAAAATATTAAATATTAAAATATTAAAAATATTATTATTAATATTTACAAGGTTATTATTTTTTTGCATTTATTTTGAACTTCCTTCATATAATTTTAAACATCCTTCAGAGATGCAATTAAATTAAAAGCTTCTCATTATTTATTAAATTAATTTTTTTGGACGACTAAGAAGCGTTTATGAACGAAAAATGAATTTTCTAAACAGTACCAAAGTCTGGGGCTTAATGCTTCTATTAAATATTTCTTGATTTATTAAGAAGTGTAAAATCTTTATCAAAATATTAAATTTAAATATTAATATTATAAATAAATATATAATATAAATAAATATTAATAAATATTACATTTAAAAAATACATTAATAAAATTATGTGAATTCGAAATTCTATTTTTTTTAATTGGAAAAAAGTATGTAAAGTGTTTCTTTTATGGAGGATCTGCAAATTTAAAACATTCTTATGTCAATATTTTTGACAAACAAAATTCTACTTTGGATCAACTTGTTCAAAAATAGAATTTATAAATTCAAAATTAAGTTTTTAATTTTTTTCCCTTTGAAGACAAATTTTCTGACGAGAAATTGTACTAAAACAATTGGAGAAAATTATGCTAAGAATAATTTTCTTAACTTAAAAGTAATATAACGCATCCCCTTAAAATAAGCCTTTGCTTTGTAATAATCATTTATTATATTCTATTATTGAAAATAGTTTTAGTTTTGAAAATTAAGCTTTAATTCATTTTGTGAAAATTTTTCACTCAAAAATGTTAATAACAAGGTGTCTACTCATATCCTGAAAAAAATTCCTTGACTTTTCCAGGGTTTTTGCAGGTATTTCTAGATTTTTCCAGATATCATTTTTTGTCCATTCAAGTATGAAATACGGAATTTTATAACATCCCCGACCCCCACTAAAGCATTGTCTGATAATTGAGTAACCCCATTTTTTTCCACATGTGAATGTTTAAATTATAATTATTTAAATTTATTACATTTAGAAAATATGTGACATGATAAAGTAGTGAAATAGCAGATGTATATATATACATATATTAGAGGTGTGCATTTCTCAGATCGAATTTTCAATGCAAATTGGTACATTTTTGCCCACGCTTAGAATATTGAATTTTTCGAAATTGAGTTTAATTCAAGAAGAAATTTATACTTCTTAGTTCTCTTCGAATGTAGGATTTCTTGAAACCGAAATAATTCAATTAATTTTGAAATGGTATCCATCTAAAACAACGATCAAATTACTAAAATTCGATCGGATCGAATTTTCGATCGAATCGAATTTTAGAAATTCGATCGATGTTTGAGATGGCTTTCATTTAAAAACTAACTGAATGATTTCGATTTTAAGAAATCCTGCCTTCGAAGTAATTTAGGTTGCTTAGATTTCTTTTTGAATTAAACTTAATTTCGAAATATTCACTACTCTAAACGTGGGCAAAAAAGTATCAATTTGCATTGAAAATTCGATCTGGTAAAATGCACACCTTTAATATATATTTCAAAATAATGTTTATTTAATACGATATACTCTGAAAGTACTTATGGTGTTTTGTGGCAAAATCTACATAAAAGTGTAGCAGAGAATACAAAACATACACTCAGAAAAATATTTGTTTGATTTAAACAAAATTTGTTTGAATCAAACAAATTATAGCGTTGATATGGAGTCAAACAAATGCTTGGTTGATTTAAACAAATTCTTTATTTGTCCTTATTTATTTGATTTGAATAAATTTTTATTTAGATTGAATAAATGTTTTGTTTAAATTAAATAAAGTTCTTGTTTGCTTTAAACATTTTTTTGCTTTATATCAATTTAAATGGATTTAATGTAAGCAAATCCTTTATTTAAATCAAACAAATTGTACCAAAAGAATTATTTGTTTCGATTAATAAGGTAGATATTTTTCATATATTAAAATGAAATAAATGTTTTGTTAATTCAAGCAAAAAATTTGTTTCTTTCAATAATATTATATGAAACAAATTTTTTTGTTTGATTCAAACAAACTTTTTTCTGAGTGCAGTCAAATTAAATAACTTCTCTTTGTTTACGAACGAAACAACGTTTATAAAGAAATAACGTTAGGAATAAAAAATTTAAATATTTTCCTAAATACATTCTGTTCTGGTTAATTTGTTATTTCTGCACTTTCCTTTTCGAGTGCGATGGTTTCTTTTTGTGTTTGTTCCAGTTTTCCTACTTTTCGCTTCAAGTTCTTTTATTTCCAAAGCTTTCCGGTTTTTTCCGTCCTGCGTTCAATTCAAATGGGAATAAGTATATAATGTCACGAGTTTATAACGAATACTATTTTTTCCAGTCCTTGTAAATATCGTTATTTCATTTTGTTGCAATTAGAAAAAATTTAAGTATGTTCGAAAAAATTCCCTGACTTTGAAAAAAATTCCCTGACATTTCAAGGTTTTTCCAGGTATGAAAAATTTCCTGACAATTCCAGGTTTTTCTGGGTGAGTAGAAACCCTGTAATAAGGTAATTTAATTTTCATTTGTTTAATCTCTCTTATTTCAACCAAAAGTAATTTTTAAATATCAAATTACAAATTACTGTGATTGTATATTTATCTATATGAATACAGTTGCGATACGAGATGAAAAGTGGTTTAAGAGTTGTTAAAAAAACCACTAAAATGTTATAAATGATTGTGAAAAAGTAGAAAGTTATTTTTAGATGCTTAAATAAGTTTCATGCAATGACCCCATTTTAATGTGATCTGGGTTTTTTTGTAGATAATAATCATAAAGTTCCTAGATGTCACCACTCGATAGACACGCGAAGCTATTCTATGCGTCTCTACAAAGCGGGATTATCTAGTTACGGCTAATATCTTTAGTACTATTAAAATACTATGTACAAACGGAATCGCAAGTCTGCACGCTCGTGAGAACTCACATTTTGAGGGTTCACTATTTAGGGATTTACCTAATTTATAGTTATATAAAAATTGATGCTACGGATAATCGTTCGGCATAACTAATTTTCTACATTCATAATTGGTTGCGCTAGCTCATCACACAGCAGCTTTCAGCTAAACATTAACCAGCACTCGTCCACCATCCGGCATCCTAAATAATATTATTTTGCAGCACGGTGCGATCGAAAAAAATTCTAAAATATTTGAGAATGTAGCACGAGTACTTTACTTTCAAAAGATGCTTTCTCAAAAATAAAACAGGTTTGACGAATTTGAAAAATTCAATGCTTATTGAAATAAATCAGCTTCTGAAAATTGCTATTGATTATTTCTTGGTAGAAGTATTATCAGAGAGTTGATTTAACAAATAAAATACTTAATGACGTGCAAAAACAATAGAAATACAGTTCGTTTTCAAATTATCATTCAAAATCCACGAGGCAAATTAAATTTTCCAAACCAAGAAATTCAATACTGAAAAGATTTATTGCGATAAAAATCGCTGTTTCAAGTAGTCAGCTTCTGTTGAGAGTTAAGACTGATTATATATAAAAGATCACTCTGAAAGTTTAAGACAATGGTAAAAATGAGATGCAATTTATTATTAGGTAAATGCGATCGCTCCGAGCCCGAAAGAAAACGTATTTCATTATACCAGCCAATATAGAAGCAATACCTAGGAAAAATTAAAATTAGTCAATTCGTATTCTGCACGCAGTCAGTCGTTACAGCTCGGTCTTATATCAGCGGGAAGTTTGATTTGATTTGAGCACAGATCAAGAAGCATGGATATCATAACTGAATTTAATTTTAGATTCCTGAACTGATATGTTCAAGGATATTCATCCAATTAGTTATATTATTCTTTAATAATTAAAATAATAGTTTCCTGTAGTTCATCTATTTATAATTGCATTAATAAATAAATAAAAAAACCAATACCTTCTCATATGATGATGAGAATGTAATAAAATAAACTACCGGTAGCGTATCAAATGACCTTTTCATCAGTAATTTTGATAATAGTGAATCTTAAAATTTTACTTGGAAATAATTTAAAAAATAAATTAAAGGTTTAAATTTAAAATTAATAAAGTACTACAGTACTGGTCATGAGTATGAGACCACTTTACTCGCATCTCATCGGAAAAGAATTCTTGTTTTTTACATTTAATTACTCGGGAAGGAATCGTGACTGTAACTTTTGCCAAAAGGCATTGAAAAGATTAAGAAATTTCGCGTCAAAAGAGCCATTGGTGAATAACTTTGGAACATTTTTAGCAAAGATATAATTTAAGAAAACTAGAAGGAAATAATGTACTGGGTGAAAAATTTTTGGCCCTTTTTTCAATTCTTAGAAAAATGTAGAGAAGATTTAGGAGAATTTTGAAAAAATTCATGACTGAACTTTAAAGTACAACATCAAAATAAGACCTAGAAACTCCAAATATATTTACTAATTATCTAGCAATAAACACAAATGTGCCTATTTTTGCAAGACTCCATAAACATGCAGTGAACTTGATTGTCGCATGTTTAGAACTTGGACCAAAACCAGCTTCGACATAAAATTAATTAATAATTTTGATTTTATATCATGATACAATTCGTTAATTCTTTTTCATTTAAGATTACTTTAATTTGGTTTCCAATAAAACTTTGATTTGCGGCAAAAATTTATTTAAAATTTCGATATTTCACGATCAAAATATTCATTCATATATAAAATATAATGTGTTTTTAAAATGCATTATACTCTACATATTAAAAATATTAAATATTATAAAATATTAATAATTAAAATAATATTAATAAGTTGTTAATTTGTGCAAAATTTTGAGCGAGGAACCGATCGTCGGTCTTTGCAGATATGCGAAAGAATTCGAATCGAAGGCCAA
>JBAGKK010197514.1:0-22541 GCA_037177015.1 Euceroptres primus | reverse complement strand
CCCTTATTTAAATAGTTTGGTTCTTTGTATGCAAATGACGTTTTATTTATAACCGAGATTAAAACGTTTAGCACTCTAAAACTCGCTGTTAAATGTTTGAATTATTAGTCTGGAGATGACGGAAATCTGTAACCATAATTCAATAGATTAAGAATATGAATCCTTTTAGTCAAAAAAATGAAAAAGATTGTGACTCAGTGATTAATTTTTTTAAACATATGGCTACCGATGACTAAATTCGCAGTTCATGAAGCCACTTTTCGGATGTCTCTCGCCTTGCACCTGCGGGATAGTAAAATAAGGAAATGAGCACCTGCTTTTAAGGATCGATCAGGACTGATGAAAAAAAAGAATCACTATAATTATCCCTACATTTTATTAATGTAAATTTGATATCTACTGTTCTAGATAGAGTAGTTTCTGATAGAGGTTCTTTGTCACCAAAAGAAAAAGAGGAGGAAGAAAAACCATGTCATATATTTTATTAAAGCCTACTGAAAAGAATTTTATTTCAGAGGATATTTATAAAAAAATAACTTAAATTTTCAAAGACCTTCAAAGCTTATTGAATTAATTTTCATTATGTTTGGGTGATTTTTTCTTTACAAAATCTTTATCATTTTGTTGATTAACGGTTTCCTTGAAAAAAGTTACTTCCCACTTCCTAGTGTCTCTATATAACTGAACTCTTTTTGCTATTTCTAACGGACTGCACAAAGTCACGCTCATAAACCGAATAACGTGATGCAAAAAAAAAGTGAAAGAATCTTCAATTATATTTGGACATATCTCAGGAACCTTTCAATATTATGTCCCTCAATGATATCCAGGTAATTTTAATAAATATCAAATGATTTTTTTTAAGGTTTGTATAATAGTGTAAACTATACTGTACAAATGGTTTTAAATAGATTTATTCTTTGAATCAAACGTAATTGAAGTTTGAATGTTCGATTTTTAATGAAGTTAGCTTGTCCCGATCCACATTTCCATATTCTTTTTATGCCTAAACTCTATGACGAAATAAGATAAGGGTATAAAACAAAATATCTAATTCAAGCTAATTAAAGCAGAATCATGTTATGTGTCATTTTTTCTATCATTCTCTTAAGTTTCAATTTGATATCTTTGTTTCTTGAAAAATAGAATTGCCGAATATTTTTTATACCCCGTCGGTAAATAGTGACATCATAACGTATCACACCCCCTTAAATTAAAAAATTAAGATTTGTTCAATGTGAAATTCCTGATTTACATGTCTCGAGTGACGTCTCACAAGGAAACTGTCATATTTTTAGTTACTTCAAAGGTAATTTTTAGCATCTATTTTTAACTAATTTTTAATTGTACATCTTCATACTCCTTCAATTTTTCGTAAATAATTACCCAATTAAGTAATTTCCTTTCATAATTTTATTTTCATTTTCCAATTTTTGTCAACCGACCTTCAAATGTTTTTAAATACAAATGAAATACCGACAGATCCGTTTCTTTCGCAAAATAAATTTTGTTATTCTTTAATAACGATTTTGAGATAATAGGTATTGTCTGCCCAACTGCAAAATATGATTTTGTAGGACCTATAGATAATGTAGAGAAAAGTGTTGTGCTTACAGAAATTTTGTCGTTTTCTTTTTCACTGAAAAGTGAAAGGTTTCTGAGATATGCCCATTTATATTGAAGTAGAATTATAGAATTTTTTAGTGATATAGAGTCTCAAGGTTTCTGAGTCTCTGAGTCTGAAAATAGAATAAAAAGTTTTGGAAATTTAAGATTTGCGAAACTCTTTTGCAAGTTTTTGAACTGCTGATGGCAATCCCATTATTCTGACAATTTTTGCACTCTATTGTTCAGTAACTGAAACAATAGGGTGATTCATAGTATTTATTTGATAATAATAGCAGAACAAGCGTCAATTTTCAAAACATGGTTAGTCTTGCTCAATATAATCGCACAAGTCTGTGCTCCATTTAAAGAGAACTTTATGTCAATCTATGTCAAGTATATTTGAAAAAAAAAGGACTTTGAATTATACATTACGTGGTACAAACAAGTCTGGTTATGGATGTGCTTTGATTTTCAGTAGTCAACCAAATCCATCTTTAATTTGATTATTTACAAACTTCCTTATAATATGTAATAAAGCAGAGACTTTTTATAGTTTCAGAGATAATCTTCCACGTAAAATCCAAAAAGTTTCACATTTTAAAATTTGCGGTCTTCTTTCACATTATAAGGCTTTAATTTAAAACAAGATTTTAAATTATTTTTGTCCTTGAAATTGTATATTTTGCTCAAAATTATTATATTGACTGTTGTCATTAAATCTAAATTCCTTTTGAATGAAAAGTAGTGAAAGGAAGCGAATTATTGCATTAGAAATAAAAAAGTGGAAACCATAAGAATGAAAACCTGCTATAACTTCCAACATCTTGTTTTTCTCAGAGCAACACTTCTGTTTTAGAACAGTTGATCTGCTTCGAATGGTCATTTCTTATAGGCTATTTTCACTATCCTTGCATAATATGTATTCCTTTCGAAGAATATATTCCTTGTATCGATGTTTTCAGCTCAAACGTGGAATGACTTCATTCACGTGGAATGCAGTCTGTTACTAATACTCGTATGTTATTCATCTTTTCTGGTGATTATCAGCAAGTTCTTGTTCGTATTAAATATAAATTTTCGCCTCAGGCCCAGTCATCAAATTTTTATTCAAGACCATTTTCCATTCTTAATTTCTTCCGAAAAAACTCGAGTGTTTTTTTCCTGTTATTTAATTACTTTAAAAGCGATTATTATTATCTATCACATTTGTAAGTCGGAATATTCCACTTTCCAAATACATATCATCATTTAATAATTATCATATGTAGCACTTGTTGCTTCCTGCTCGTATTAATTAAGATTATAGTCTCTGAATGGTGGTCGAGTGCAAACGTGGCACACCTATTCAGTGTAGAGAAGTGCTTTCAAGAAAAGGCATTGAGTGGAGTGCACTCTCAACTCTGGCTGGCAAGAATATAAAAAGCGTGGGAGCGGTTCGAAGAGAAATTGAGAGAGGGAAGTGAGGAGGGAATTTCTCCCAGTTTTTCAGGAAGCGTCCAACGATGTTTCCGTTCTGTCGCTTTATCAGTGTTGCAAAATTGCTGATAATAAGAGATAAACTATACCTCGCTTTGTTAGACTTAAAAACAACAGTCTTACATCGCAAGGACAAAGAGACATGATTAAAAAATATATTTATAAAAAAATAAGGCAAAAAAATTAGTTTGATTTAAGAAATTGATCTAAACTTAAATTTACAATAAAAAATTAAAATATCTTATTGACAATATTAATTTTGAAGTTGATGCACATTTTCTCCTGCATCTTCTCTGTCTACGTCAACATGAAAATCAGATCTGATGATGATCCTGCCACGTGGAGTGAGTGCCCGTTAGTCGACCGAATTCACGTTGTCGTCGACGACGAATCTTCTTTCTTGATCGATATACACCACCTTGAAGTTTCTTTTACTGCTGATTCTTTTACTGTTTTTTTTGGGGGGAGGGAAGCTGCATTTTAAATAAGAAGCAAATTATTTAATTATCATATACTAAGATGCAGAATTTGTTTTTTATCGTACAGTTTTAACTATTTAATTTTTTGCCTGTTCCCATCATGAAGTAATTAAAGGGCAACACCATACGAGCGTAATTGTCAAATTTTCGAAAATGGTTTGTTGGCTTAAACTAAATACTTGTTTTGACCTAACTCATGTTCATGTAGAAGGTTATGGTCGAGTTCGATTTGGAAGTGGGTCAGGGAAGAAAAAGCAGTGCATAAGGGCGTAAAGTGCCATAAGCCACTTTTAATGTATTTTGAGCCTTTGTGGCCCAAAATGTAATTTCTGAGAATTGTGGCGTCACAAAAAAAAGCATTAAAGAAGTTATTTGTTGATCACAGGGGTTAAATATGAATAAAATTCACAATTATTTTGCGACGTTTTGTTATTTTAATGTGAACCTTCTATTTTAAACATATAAGCCTGAAGAGGTCAGCAAACCAAGCTGACAAAACGTCGCAAAATAATTGTGAATTTTATTCATATTTAATCCCTGTGAACAACAAACAACATCTTCAATCTAAATATCGAGGTCGATATATATTCTCATACCAATAAAGAAATCATTAGTTGTACGAAAAAAGTATTTATACATAATTCACTATAAGCTGAAACAGTTGAAAGAAATCATGTTTTTCTAATCTCATCCTCGAAATCGATATTTGATAATTTTTTTCTCTGTAGTCGTTGCTTCTTTCTGCCTGCCCTTTTTTCGATTTAATAATTATAAATAATAGCTTGAAATATGGTTTTAGTTTTTTTTTAAATTCAAAAATAAAAAAGTTATGTAGCTTTTTCTGTGTTAGAACCGGCGTTTTTGGGGATGCGTCGTGTTTCCTCAGAAATGGTTCCTTTCACGTTTCTTTCACGATTCAATAGAGCTAAGTAATAGCTCGAGACGTGTTTTTAGTTTTATTTTTAAATTAATAAATAAAAAAGTTCTGCAACTCTTACAGAGTAAAAATCGGCGTTTTTTGGTTGCTTTTTTCAAAGGGCTCCTTCCACGATTCAATATTAGAGCTAAGTAATAGCTCGAAAGTAAATTCTTGTTTTTTTTTTTTAAATTAAAAGCGTTAAAGTTAGACAGTTCTTTTGCCTCCTGTAAAACTCGGGTTTTGACACTTACGCCTGTATGCAGTGTCGCCCTTCAATTACTATTACTTCATGATTCCAATTTTTAATTTCTGAATTTGATTTATTTTCTCCTCATAGAAATTTCTTTGGTAGAGTAGGCGATGATCGAATCAAATGTTTAATGTGTCACGTGTTCTGGTAAATTTTGATTCACTGTGTCACAAAATTACATGTTTTGTTATAAAGAATATTGAAAAGAATATTATGTAGTCATTTTATATCGATACTTAAAAATTTTTGAGGAACATATTACCGTAGATTATTTGTGATAAAAAATTCCAAGTCTTAATGTCATTTTGGATTTATGTACGTCTCTTAAATAAAAAACGATATGCCAAATAACGTTTAACATAAAAATAATATTTACTTTAATTTTTTCTTTCAGATTTTTCAACTGCCGACATCATGTCGAATCCCGTAAGTCCTTCCTTGAAAAACCTGCCAAAGGTAGCTGTAGATTTGAAGAGTGAACTGGAAGGCTTCGACCAGAGCTGCATGAAAAAAGCAGCCACCGCGGAAAAAAATGTCCTGCCTTCTGCTGAAGGTATGTATAAAAAAAAATTCGAGATTTTATTAATTTGGAAATCAAAGAAAATAAAATGGTTCCAGCAGTATTATAAGAATTGATTTAAATTCAAGTTTCTCTGGAAGGGAATATTATTTAATTTCTCTTTTTAAATTTAGACCTAGCCGTGGAAAAAACTCAACAAACCCTAATCGCTGGAATTGAAACGTTCGACCCGGCAAAGTTGAAGCACACAACGACTCAACTAAAAAATCCTCTTCCTGATAAAGATGGTAAGTTTCATATGCATTTTAAAATAAAAAATTGAATTTCCGAAATTAATACCTATCAACTGCCTATTATCGAAAACCAATGATGGATAATGCAGTTTTCAAAATTTTTTTGAAAGAAAAAAGAATAAATATGAATACAGAATATTTTTTTTGCAGTTATCCAACAGGAAAAAGGAAAGCAACAACTCATTTCTGGAATCGAAAACTTCAATCCTGCGAAACTAAAGCATGCAGTGACCCAAGAAAAAAATGTTCTGCCAACCAAAGAAGGTCAGCAATCAAGAAGAGCAAAAAAAATTTGGAGAATTATTAAAATATTTAATCAACAAATTTTATTGGTGTTTAATTAAAACAAAACATCTAGAGTCGTTTTTACTTAACATCATAAGATAATTTTATGGCTCCAACTCTTGCTTTTCACCTTTTGTTTATCATCGTTTTAATTTCTTACGATTGCTTTATCAGAATTCGAGCCTCGCTATATTATCCACTCTCACGTCGCTTGACGTAATGAGTATTTTTTAATATCCCTTGTTGGTCATATTTATATATGTGTTTCTACATTTAATAATGGTTTTCGTAAAATTAGACACTATAAAAGGCTTTAAAAGGAAATTGATTACTTAAAGAATTATATGAAAATCATTGTAAATTTTATTCTTTATTTTTCAGCAATTGACGCTGAGAAGGTGTCTGCATAAAGTGGGATTTGAACGAGACCACCAGGGGAGTGATTTGTGATTTCGCTACTTTTCTATATCGCATAATATTTTATAATGTTTTCCGATATGAAACAGACGAGCGTCCTAACGTTAATATAATCTTATGAACTATACTTAACTAGCATCTCATGCCACGGTGAGCCTCAACCAATTTCAACCTAAACTTCTTACTCAACGCCAGTTTTTTAAAGGATTTAATTCTCTGATGTTGCCCGAATATTTTAAGTGAGAAATTAAAAAAATTGATCGAGCCCTTTTTTGAAAATTGAAATTTTGATTTTTTGAGATTTTTTTCTAATAAAAAATTTTAATTATGTGGGCTTTGTTATAAATAAA
Source organism: Euceroptres primus (assembly GCA_037177015.1). NCBI lineage: Eukaryota > Metazoa > Arthropoda > Insecta > Hymenoptera > Figitidae > Euceroptres > Euceroptres primus. Next base: position 15,944 of record JBAGKK010197514.1, on the reverse strand, counting down.
ATATCTAGTAAAAAATTGCTTATAAACTTTTGTGTCAAACGAAAACTGGGTCTTCTATAAAGGTTTTTGTAACGCAAATAGAGATTTTTTGTGCCTAAGATTATTGAAAGTTCTATCTCAACAAAAACTCTGCAGGATTCAGTTATCTGATGTTGCTTAGATATTTTGAGCCAATAAGGAAAAAATCGGTCCAGCCTTTTTTTGAAATTTCAAATTTTGCTTTTTTATTTTAAAAAAATCTCGAAAAATCCAAATTTCAATTTTCAAAAAAAGGGCTCGATCGATTTTTTAAATTTCTTACTTAAAGTATTCGGGCAACATCAGAGAATTAAATCCTGGAAAGAACTGACGTTGAGTAAGAAGTTTAGGTTGACGTTGGTTGAGACTCACCGTGATGCTTTCTTTCGCGCGAATTATAAAAATTGCAAGTCGAGCATGTTTGATGATTCTACGCAAAATGTCAATGAGATTATAGGTTCACAGCTAAGCAATTTCCTTAATATGATAATAAGCAAGAAAAAAAAGACTCTAGATTCGATATAGTTTATTTTTGCATCTCTCGTGCAATTTGTCGTAAACATTGTTCAAATTTCATACTGATACGCAAAAGTGAAGCATTATTTTTCAATGGAGCAGTTTTTTATGACAGAGTACGGCAAACATGACAAAGATGCAACGGTTAAAATGTTTGTGTAAAAACAATATTTTATATATTGGGCTATTGTATACTTTTTTAACATTCATACACCGAATTTTCATAACGCGTTTATGAGAAACAATAAACAAACATTTTTACGCACTTTTTTGTCTTTTTTAAATCCAGAATTATTTTGTTCAAAGATTTATGGGATTTTATGAACATACAAAATACCGTTAATTAATTATTTTTAAAGGGAAATATTCTTGCGAAATGAATTCTTTTCGTTGTAGAAATACTTAAAGTTTTTTCTTTAATTTTACCTTTTCAATCAAAATAAAAAATAAACTTTTTAATCTTGTTCCAAATTAGCTTATTTAAATAGTATGATTAATTTTGTTATAAGACCTTTTAGAAATTAATTGTACCTTAGTAATTTATTTTAAAATTGACGATTTTTATACAAAATATTATTTTATTAGTTTTTATTTAATTATTTTATTTATTTTTCATTATATATTATTATTTATTATAATATATTATTTTTATTTAAATTTATAATTTTTTTAATAAAGGCACTAATTCTTTATAGATACGTACCTGTAATTCTGTCATTCGTGTCAGTTTGTGTTTATGTATTTTGAATGAAGAGTTGAAGGTCAAATAGAACAAAGATGAGAAGCAGAGAGGGCATTTCAGATAAGAAGAAAGAATCAAAACAAACTCAACGCACCTCTGCTCTCTTTGTTTTGATAGAAGAGACAAGCCGCGAACATCTTTAATAATAATTGTTATATTTGGTGTAAATCGAAAAGTGGAAATGCGACACTAGCGCCTCGATTTCCTTGATTTTAGTTTAAAATTGTGACGGTTTGCAAAGTTGACTATTGTAAAAAAGAGTGCAAACTCGTCTGCACCGTTGTGCCTCTAACGAGCCTCGGGTACGTTTGTATCTCTGTTCAGTCAGCGATTTGGTCTCGCGAATTTCGTCGAGTGGGGTGTATTTCTTCTAGTTTTTAGTCAAAAGATTCGTTCCCAAGATAGGACTACAAAATTAGGTAAGTAGAAGTGGAAATTTTGGAACATAACAACTGAAAATCGTTCAACAATCTAAAATGTCGGTAGACGCTGAACGCCGACCACGTGCTTGTATTTTCCTCATCTCGTATACTATTTGATTTCTTAGTGTACGATTTGACGCTGAATTTGAATTTAATCGTAATTGAGCGATTAAATGTCTTTTTCATTGATAATTAAATTTTCTAATTCGAGAAACGGTTATGGAAGAAGGAAGCGTATTTGATAGAGACGCGCGTGCTGTATTAATTCCGCAGTGACATCTTTTGTTTTAATTGCGCCTCCAGATTTGCTTTTCTTCTTTCTTTCTTCTTTTGCTTTCTTCTTCTTTCTTCTCTTTTTAAATCAGTTTTATAATTGAAGAAAATATATTGATTCTAATTTTTTTCCAACTGAAAATAGTATTTAGTAAGATGGCAAGTTTTGAATTTTGATTTTAATTTATTTTTCGATTTAATTTATTTTTGATTTATTTAAAGAATTAAATAAAATTATTTTTTTTTAATTAAAAATTATTGTTTCATTGTTATGGAACTTGTAAATTTGTATGGTGTTACAATCGAGTGTATGTGATGTGTTCTGTTAAACAAGCTTCAACATGAATTTACGGTATAGTACATACTCTCTATTATTATGAATAGAATTAACGTATTCTCACATTTAAAAATCGAACAATTTAGTTTTTGTTTTTATTTTATAATTAATCATTATTACTTTTAAGCCTTTGAAGCGTACAATAGTCATGTTTATAAATCTATTTTTGTCTTCAAATAAGTGAATAATTTTTTAAAATTTTATGGTGATTTAATTTTTAGCCTTTTGCAAATAATTGTCTGAATTATTACTAAGTCTTGTTATATTTATTTATAATATTATAAATAAAATAAATCCAAGAACTCGAGACAATATTTTAAGGAGGTATTCTAGTGTGATGGGCACTTTTTCACATAATTTTTTCGGATTTTTTTTTAATTGAAAAGGAATATAATTTTGAAATATTTTGCACTGTATTGGCACACTGAACTATGATATACATTTCTTTTTTTTTTTTATAAAAATATTCAAAATGGTGGACGCTGCACTCCCTCAAAAAAAAAAGTGCCCGAACGTTGAGCATATGATTCCCGTTCTCCAGGTAATCTGAAAGCAAAAAATCAAAGAGATTCTTAAAATGTACACTTGCGGCAATCGTAGGTAGTAGAATGAAAAAAAAATTAAAAATTTTCAAAATGGCGGACTTTTGAAAAAAAAATTTCACGTTTTTTTTAACTTAACGGGCCATAACTTTTTTAAAATTAATATTTAAGTCAAATTCAACTATGGACGATAGGCACACGTTTTCTAAGCATCTGTGCAAAGCGACGACCCAATGGATTTTAGTTTTTGAGATATCGTGCTCACCGACTTTTTGTGAGGCCCAGTGAGGCCTCAATTTCAACGGACTGTAGCGCCGCCATTTTGAATATTTTTATATAAAAAAAGTGTATATCATAGTTCAAATGTGTGCCAATACAGTGTAAAAAATTTCAAAATCATATTGCTTTTCAATTTTTTTTTTTAATTCCGAAAAAGTGCCCATCACACTAGAATACCCCCTTAAAGGGGTTTCAATTTTTCTTCAGAATAATTTTTATTTATATAATTTTCATAAACAAATTTTACTTGCTTGAAATTAAATAGTAATAAATAAAGTGTTTAAATAAAAAATAATTTGATATTAAAACTTGATCCTTATAATTTTATAAATGAACGGGTCTTTAAATTTTCCTTTATAGAGCCTTTAAAATTCTTAATAATAAGTTTATAAATTCGCATCTTTCAAAGCAGATTAATCATGGAAGGGACACACAGAAAACCTGCGAAACGTGCGGCTGAACCGATAGATGAGTGGCTACAGAGCCAAGGATTTTTTAGGAAACATGCACCTAAAGATCCAACGTGCTTATTCAGAGCTGTGAGCGAACAAATTTATTCCACGCAACATTTTCACATTCGGGTCAGAAGCGAATGTGTAGATTTCATGAAGAAACACAGCAATTTATTTCAAGAGGTACCTCTATTATATTTTAAAATAAAAAATACATTAAATAAAATGAAAAAAAAAAATTTTTCCAAAGACAAAATTTAATTATAAATTTTACAACCCTTGGCAGAAAGTCGCTATCCCCTTGGATAATTACTTGGATCAAATGGCCTGCTTCACTGAATGGGGTGGAATTAACGAAATCGAAGCAATGTCAGACTTGTACAATAGACAAATAATTATTTTTGACGGTCACACGTTGACGCAAAAGGTCGTCAATAATAATGATTATGAAAATCATATTTTACTCTGTTTTACTGCTCAGAAGCAATACGAAAGCGTATACACCCAGGAATACATTCAATCTGCTGCTTTTTGTCAGTGTAGGTTTCCGTATTAATAATAAAATTTATTTTATACTTGTATTCTGTTTCATTAAAATTGACTTAACTTATTATATATGTAGCCCTGGTTTATAAAACTTTGTACAAGGACGTTTTCAAGATGTTAAATGTGGACGAGACAGTCCACAAAATGTTACATGACAGGTCCCCTTCTTTCAAAAATGGGAAACTTTTCTCCAAAGGAAATATGGAAAACAGAGAGTAAGTTTTCAACCGATGATTTTGGCATTAAATGAATTAGTAGCAAGATTGACGCGTAAAAGTTTATTTTTAGATTTAGTTATTTGTTATTCATATATATTATCACTTTTCTTTCTCTTCTAAAGTTTGTCAAGTGATTTGCTTAGTAAAATGGAAGAGGGCTGCACAGACATTGAAGACAAGTTGATTCACAAAGGCGGACTTACACCTTTTCCTTACAGAGTGGCCAAAGCTCTCGATGAAGATATTTATCGAAACACAGACTTTGACATCTGGCATGAAATCCGTCGCGGTAGCAGATTTTAATAAAATTTTCTCAGTTCAATTTGTTAATTATTGTTTTCATTGTTTTTAATTATGAAATTTTTTTAATTGTATAGAAGTTCGAAACTCTGGTTTCTCCAAGTACAATGGTACCGAGTTTCAAGTCGGAGGCAAATGTTTGATCGAATTGAATGCAAAAGAAGACGACCTTGCAAATAACAATGATCTAGGTATCACTGACAAAAAAACCGGGATTAACAGTGAAGAATCATCAGCATCAGGTAACGACCCGGGAAAGCTTTTGACTGGTCACATACAAGAAATGAGTAAAAACGAGGGACCTGTGGTAGTTTTTATTCTCGAACTCGGAGAAAAAAGGACAGTGCCTTATTCGGCACTCAGGCCAATTATTACTCCTAAAAAGACGAAATCAAGTGCAATTACAACTCTGAAGAAAAATCCGGCCATTGAACAAAGTCAGGATACTAATTTTCTTCTATAATTATTAAGATTTGGTGTTGAAATTAAAATTGAATTTTCTCCCATTTGTTTTGACTTTTCAGCTCCAAAGTTTAAAAAGTCATTTGGACCATCGACCAGAAAAGGCAAAGAACAAGTAGCAGTTGGGTGTCCGAGTTTCGAGCGAAACTCCAACAAAGGAACTCCCATTAAAAAAAACAGCGATAATACAATGAAGTGGGCCGATGAATCAAGGTAATTTTGTATGCAGAATTTTTTAATCAAGTATTTAATTTCTTATAGGAAAATTTCTAATTAATATTATACATGACGCAGCGAGAGTAGCAACGCTACTTTTGGGAAGCAGTGTACGGAGAATTATTCTCTGCCCGCTGAAGATTTCACAGCTGATGTAAGTAATTTAATTTAGTGACAATATAAGGTTTGAAAAATAATGCAAAAGTATTTCTTTTTCTTAAACAAAATACTTTTTCTGCTCAGCTTGACTTTTCCGAAGAAAGGGAAAAGAACGCGACTCTTGCTTCGTTAACAAATGAGGAAAATTTGGAAAAAGTATGTTCCTCAAGTTCTGCACCTGCATGTGGTTCGGAAAACAACTTCCAGCCTCCGCAGCAGAATGCAACTTATTTTCTTCCTCCAACAGGTGAAATAATTCAAATTTTTATTTCATTTTGATCTACAGGAAATACAATATTTTAGTTCTTGTCAAAATTGATGATTTAAATTGGAAAAAATTCATTTGGTTTATTTTTTTCAGTATTCCCATACTGCGGAAATGATATGCTTCCAAATGTCGGTTATCTTTTGGATCAAATGGTTCAACCGATTAATCTTGCACTTTCCAAGAGTACTGATGCTAATGCTAGCGATTTACCTCTCTCTGGTAATTATAATTTTTTTTCCATATGCATATTGCATTCTTTTAAAATTTCTTATTTTTAATTACAGATCTCCAATCTATGAGGTTCTTCTATAACCTCGGAATTGAGGTAAAACTATTATATTCTCATAAAACTATAATTTATAGTTTATTATATTGTATTATAATCTTTTGACTATGATTTAAGTATTATCGTGCAACAAATTGGCTTTGTGGATCAAACCAACCGCCGCCAACAATTGTAAATGGCCAGTGTTTTGCTATGGAAAATTCTACTGGACAGAAGCCTAGTAACATCCCCGGTATATTTAAATCACAATTATTATTTAATTGTTCTTAATAACCTTTTTTACAAATCAGTTATCAATTTTTTATGAAATTTAAGTTTTTCCTAATTTATCAACTCTATTTTAATGAAAAATATTTGACAATATAACTTTGTTTTAAATTTTAATTGATAAAAAATTGTGTTTTGTTTAGGATCTCATCCAGAAGACGTGACTCAGATGGCCAACAAATACACCTATCGATCAAAAAAGGAAAACGGAGAGAATAGAGTTAATAGAGGACCATCAAATCAGAAAGCGTTAAAAAATTCCAACATACGATTTAACGGAATCCAGGAGCCCCCGATGCAAAACAACAATTCTCCCAGAAACGTCAAGGATTGCAATAAAAATGTACAATATTACAACAATGAAAGATCCAGAGAACACATCAATGGACCCAGAGATGTGCAACGCAATTCGCGAAACGGCGTAGCACCTCGCTTCAAAAAATGCGATGGTGAGTGTTCAATAAATGCAACCCCAAGCAAGTTGTGTTCGCAACCGCGACTGCGAAGGCTGCAAGACACCTTGGGGATAGAGGTGTTTTTGAACGGTGATCTCGTTCGCACCTTTAACTGCAGTCGGAAAATCAGATTAGATGCAAAAATGCGAAGAGCCAAAGGTCGGGGTTTTACAAGATGTACCGATACTCTCGAGGCCGCAGAAAATGCATGTTCTCTGGTTTTCGGTTGACTCCATGCTGGGGTGGAATATTTAATTTTAAAGAATTGCATTTCCAGGTCAAAGTCGTAACTTTGCTGCTCAGCCGTCTAGACGCATTCATCAGCGGGATGCAGAGTTCCACCAGGGGAATAATCGTTTCCTGGGGTCGAAGATGGAAGGACCAGGAAAGCAGTCAGAAAGAAATGGAGGAGTGCCAGGGAATCGTCAGAATCAGTTTCATCATCAGGGGCAGATGCCATCAGTGAACAATTTCCCTTATCAATATGCAGCAAACCAGCCTCCGCCGCTTTACCCACCGCCAATGTGCAACGAGGCGGAGACCTACTGCACTCAGAATCCAGGATTGATTCCCATTCCCTACGTGCATCAGGTAGCAGATTCGGGTGACAACAACGCAAATCCATTTGCACCAGTAGTTTACACGGGAATCGATAATTATCCGCAAACCTACGTTCCGTATTATCCACCCTACGCTTATCCACCCCAAACTGCAGTTTATCCTGGTATCGCACCGACTAATGCTCAGGAAAACTGGTACCAGTATCCTGGCCACTCCCACTACATTTCCTCTTGCGTTCAGTTCAATCCACCTCCCGGAACTCCACCCAACGGCGGCGTTATGTAAATTAGATTTACATATCAAATGTAAAAGATAAATTAAGAGATTGTGTTACTTAGAGATAAACTATCATTAATTAAATATGATATAAAGTACTAATTTTTCGATACCTACTCTGTATTAAAACGTTAACTATTTTTTATAATACTTTTCCTTGTTATATTCCGATTAGAATCAGTTCTATTTATAATGACGTACACTGGTTTAATATAAAAACTCAAACGCACATTTTTGCTGTTACTTTTTCATCTCGTAAATAAATGTGCTTGCACAAAGTTTTTTCGTTCTTTCATTTCTTTTTTTAAAAATAAGTATAGCATTAATAAAAGAAGCCTATAGAAAATATATGCATTTTTAAAATAATTTGATACACAATTTATCTGCTACTGTATTAAGTTGAGAGTACAGCTTTTTAAAAAGTTGAGTACGCACTTCACGTTATTTGAGAAACTTATTCAGAGAGTTGATTGTATGTACAATGAATATTTCATGAGTGCATATTGTTAAGCGGTATTACAAGTTGTAAAATTTACTTCTATACGGTGATCAATTTCTCCACTTTATGGTTGGATTATGCAAAAAGTTTTCGGCGTAAAAGTATTGCTCTGATTGGGGTTGAAGACTAGCTTTGTATTCCAGTAATGCCGTTCGATCTCCTTGCGAAACGAGAATCTAAAAAAGAAATGCAAACAGAATTCACAAAGCGCGTGCATAAATTAGATTTAAATTTTCATTTTCTAATAAATTTTACAGAAAGCGAAAAACTTACGTCAGTCACGCTTTTGTAGCACTGAATGCTTTTGGCAATATCGAGTCGTTTTTTCGTGTTATCTACGTAGCCGAGAAACTTTTCGAGCACAGCCGATGGTGCTTTATTCTCTTGTAATATCTTTAGTATTTCTTCAATAGGTAGAGATGTCTGGAATTTTTTACCACCTAGCCAACCCTGAAGAGGATGGGATAAAAGAATTTAAGTATTCAATTAGAAAATATTGCAATATTTAAAAACTTGGAGAGTATTATATCTTTTTTAAAATAAAGAATTTACCTTCGTGTGAAGTAGACGATCAATATCATCCCACGCTTGTAATGAGGCTCTCGTTTTTAATGCTACTTTTTCGTATTGTCGAGAAGTAATTTGATGTTGTTTTAATAAAGTGGTTGGTGAGACTAAACTTCCTTCAGGAGAATCCCAATGATCTCTACAAGTATGTTCGAGACACTCCAAAATCGAAGAATTTACTTCCAACTGAGCACTGAATTGTGTATCTTTCACTGCTATTTGCCACTCTAGTAACAATAATTTTATTAAAATGATATGCTATTCGTAAAAGATGGATATAAAATAAAACAGAGAATGATATATACCTAAAAGTTTTATGTATGACTGAACAAATTTGGACTCTGGACAATCGTACAAGTCTAAAAAAAGAGTTTTGTAACAGTTACGAAGTTTCTGTAAAAGCCTTTCACTATTACTTGTGTTCCTTATAATAATATGCAAGTCTCTGATCTGAAAAATGATAGTTTATTTAATTTTTCGAGCATTAAATTAATTATGTATTTTAATATTATAATTTGATGACAATTAAAAAACTCACTGCGGCATCAACAGTTAGGCCTTGCATTCTAAAAACGAAATTCCAATCTGATTAAAGTGTCATTGAATTTTTAAATAGTGAGAAAAGATCTTTAAATTTTTGAAAAAAACTCACGTCAGAAGGTCAGTAATCTCATTTCTTTGCAGTCTGGTGGAAAGATAATGCAGGTAAGCGTTCATTGCTTCTGGTCGTTCCATCAATAACTTTTGAACTAGAGGCGGTTTTAACGTCTTCGTAATAAATAATACTATCTGAAAATATTATTTGCAAATTTTTGAAAAAAAATAAATTGCACCTATTTAAAACTTTAAAATATTATCTTTTGTGCTTAAGAGCGGTTTATTGGAATGTCAGTTTGAAAAGTAGAAAACAATTTTAATGGGAAATTTGATTAATTATTACTAACACCTAGAATCGCATTCCCATTGCCACTTGCGACAGCTGCTTCGAGCAGAAAAGTTTTACTAGCCAAAGATCTATACGGTTCCAATGAAACTGCTTGACCTAGTAATATTCTTCTTAACGTTACGTCTGATTGAACCCCACCAGACTCATCGATCTGGTGCTGTGCTTTATCCGCCGTTAAAACTGAAAGTTTTATTTTTCAGAAACTTTACTATATTGTTGTAATAATTTGCTTTTATTAATTTCACACATTGTACGTTTAACTTGTAATAATTAAAAACGATTTGTATTAGTTTTAATTAACGTACTATTATTGAGCGTTTTGTCTGAAATAACAGACAGTAGGGGTTTCAAGTTCCATTGAGGATCATCAGCTTTCAAGTAGTTATCGGATACTTGTATGCTAGAAATTCCACGTCTTAAAAGAGCAGTCCCAGATTTTGATACTCCAAACAAATTGTCTCCCTAAAATAAAATTTATTTACGCTTTAAAAAATGACAATCCTTAATTTCTTACTTAATTAAAACACAAGGGGTACAGTGCATAGAGTTCATCAATATAAGACTAAAAAAATGACGCATGTTATATATGTAGAAAGTTCCTTATTTCATACACAAAAGAGATTAAAGAATCCTCTCTTAAAGTGATTACGAAGATAGTTTAAATTAATTGATGTGTAAAAAAATAGTAAATGCATATTTGGAGGTTAAGTTTCTTCAGTTTAATTCACGTCTAATTATTTTACAGAATATTCAACATGTCTTAAATTACTATTTACTTAAATGTGTGACTTTTAATTTTAGTAAACAGTAAATAATTTTCTAAAGTTTCTAAATTAATTCACGAAAAACAAATTAATATGTTTCAGAAACTAACCTCATTGCTCTCAAAACAAAAAGATCGTTTTTCGCTTCCATACCAAAAATCATCATCGTCTTTAGCTGAGCTCATTATTTCTATTTAAAAAAACTAATCTCGTATAAAACACATCTGTATAAATTAAACCTATAATTAAACTTGAAAAAATAATTCCAAAAACATTTTTTGACATTGACGTTTGATACTTCAAGTTCTTGTGTCCAGATAGAGCTGCAATCTGTGCGAAATAGGCGCAAAATTTTTAAAAATAACATCAATATTGAAATTACATTAAGGGCTTTGTTAAGGGTATGTGATAGATAATGACGTAGCGAATTACCTATCGATTTTTTATTTATATTCAGCGGGTTTATTAAGAGAGAAATGCAAATATAATGCTGAAATTTTTGGAAATAAAGAATATATTTAAGCATCGATGTCTGGTGCGTTTCAGTTTTTATTTTGAAAAAAGAAAAAAAAGTTCAAAAATAATTTTTTTTTAAAAATAAAAATTGAAACGCACCAGGCTTCAATTCATTGATATATTCCTTATTATTTCCTCAAAAGCATTATATTTCTATTTCTCTTTTAATAAACCCGCTAAATATAAATAAAAAATCGGTCGGTAATTCGTGACATAATTATGTATCAAATACCCTTAATAACAAAATTTCGCTTTTGGCAATGGATTGAAGCAATAAAACACAATTCAGATACTATCAGTACCATTTATTTATGTATGCAATTTAGACAGGAAATATAAAAGACTTAAATAGTGTAGAATTGTCAAGTCAAGCGCAGCTGTGTGAACACAATGAAAATTTCCAGATTAAAAATTATTCCATTTTAAACTACACATATTGCTGACGAATATTTCATGTAATTGTAAATTAGATTGGTACTCAAGCCAAAAATAAATCAATTTTAATAAAAAATATTAAACGCTGAACCTATGGGGTAACTTGAACGAAAAAAGTTTAAACAAATTACTCACTTATCTACAAGTAAATAATGAACAAAACACCATATCAGAATGAATAAAAAATAAAACGCAAGTCAAATATGCAGAAAGCATCAAGATTTGAAATCGTGGAAGCACGTTTCAATAAATAGATAGATATATTCTAAATTACTGGAAAACTGATGTCAATTTGCTCAAGTCTTTTAGACATTTTAACACACACAGCGTACTGGAACTTTTTAATCTTGCCTCCTAAGTTTCCTGAAATGAGATTTCACTAATCAAATTAAAAATCTGAAAGTTCTTTTTTTTCATAATGAGATAAACAGGACCATTCCTGAAATTTTTATTAATAATAATTAAAATGATCCAGAGTCAGCTTTTTAAAATTGTTGATTTCATGAAAATTTCTGAAACGTCCTATTGTTTACGAAAAATGATAAAATTCGAAATTAATAATCTAAATCATACTAACTTTCCTAAACTAGGTTCTTGCAAGTTCACTGGAGCTTTCTGTCGTCTGGGTCGAGACGAGGCATACCTACTGCTAGCACAGCTGCTTTCTGAATCACTGGATGGATCGGGTTGGGCTGCTGTTGAGTTCTTGCTAAACAAAACAAAACAAAACAAAACAAAAAAAAAACAATTTGTATTTTTCCAAACACTTAAAAAAATCAGATATTTTGAAATCAACCATTTTCCTTACCTCAAGCGCAGAGATTCCTCTGAAATTCTTCTGTCTTGCGTAGGTAGTTTTTGCAGAACGACTTTAGCTGCACTCGGATCTTTATCCTGCACATTGCTCTTATGTTTCGCCTTCTTCTTTTTTGCTATGCTCTGTGAAGTAACATGTTCTTGATCAACGACCGCTACAGACACATTTTTCTTTCTTTTTCTTTGCACCTTTGCTTTTTCTAAAACAGGACTACTTTCTTGGGGTGAATCTTCCTCAGGAATCCGAAAGTTTGAAATACGAGGCATACTCAAGTTAGGCAAGTAATTTATTGGCTCCCTTACGACTCCGTTGATTGCTACGATGTTAATAGTGCTGGTAATTTCCGGTTCAGCTTCAGGTCCAGTAACAACTGGGCTCTCAATATTTGGTAAACGTAAATCGTCTACATTGAATCTTGATTTTTGAGTTTGTTGCCGTATGTTCAGCATTATTGTGGGATCATCTAAATCATCGAAATCCCCCACTTCTTCGACGGCAGAATGTCCTCGATGCTTTGTCACGAATCGGGTAAAGTTCATGGTCATTTCCAAGTTGGGAGATTTTTCATTAGATCGTGACTTTGGGTATTCGTTCTTCTTGGAAGTTTCGCTTTCTGACTGAGTTTGCGTTTCATCTGATAATTTCGTCGGCGTTTTAAACGGGACAAAACTTGATGCGTTTTCCGACGTGTTGGTCCGAGATCCTTTGTAGCGGACATCACTATCAGAGCTTTCAGAATCAGATGAGTGGTTTTCACTCGCGATCGGAAAGGTTCTGTTTTGCATATTATCAAACATCCAACTGGATCCTTCCAGTGGATCGTCGATCATGGGAGATGTGCTTAGTTTCTGTTTTTTAGATTCATTGCAATCTTTAAGGTCAACACTACCATTCATGTCTGTTGAGTTGTCGATGCTCGACTTTTCAAAAGAACTTGATTTGTTCAGAATACTTGATCTGTCGAGATTACGGGATCTCTGTTTCCTAGCTTCAGAGCTGTATTTGTTACTTACTGGTCTTGAAAGTATTTTTTTACAGACTTCGGAGTCACTGTCGGAATCAGAGAGTTGAAGTACTATTTCTTTCTCTGAATTCAAAGTGCAGTCTCGAGAATTTTGGGAAGCTATTGTCACGTTCATATCTTGTGCTTCATCAATGTGCATTGAATTTTCTTCAAGCTGAAACCATATTTAAAGTTATTATAAAGAAAATAAATGAATTGAACGAAAAATTCGCCAGAATTTTTCCTATACCATTCGCACGTTGACTGTTTGAGAATTTTGGAGCAACCTTGAAACATCACTTAAAGCCACTCGAGGACTTCTAATTTGAGCAAATTCAATGCGATCACTCTGTCGATTTACGCTGCGTTTATTTACACGATTTTCTGATGAACTTCCAGACTTGCGTTTCGAAAATCTGCCTGAAAATCGATCTGAAATTCTGGCTCTGTTACTTAGTCTTTCATCTAGGTCTGAAAAAAAATTTAAATTAACTTTAATTCTACAATTGTTTGTAGCATAGATAATCATACATACCGTCGTTCATTACAACGACGGGAATGCGCTCTGGCATTCTGCAGACTCGTCTGTTTTCCTGAAGCATTTTATCATATATTTTAAACAGACCAACGAGAAACTAAATTTGATAAATATACGTAAAATAATTATTTACATAATTCAGCTGCCTACGAGAGGCTGCTTCTGGTATTCTAGTGGTAGGACTCCTGGATGCAATGCTCGAGGGAGAACCAGAGCTCCTGTCAGGAGAAGTAGATGCTTCTTCGATTGTGGCCAAGCTCAAGGCATTTTGAATATTTTGCATATTCACTCTGGACAAATTAATAGTTGGTTTCGTAATTGTGTGACCACTAACCATGGGTTTTACAACACCTCTAGCTGGAGACTTTGTGGACAGTCTCCTGGTTGAATCTCGTCCTAGAAAGAAAAAATTTGTATTAGAAATCAATCCAAGAAAGAATTTAAATGTGAAATTAAATTTATTTTACATACTGCCAGACGATGATGCAGATGATCGGAAACTGTTCCCAGGATTGGAAGTAAACTCTTGACAAGATGATATGGTATTCGTTAGGTAGTTGGTCGTAGTCACCATCATCTTCAGCATCTCTTTTGCATTTTTCAATACGTTGACGATTATATCCTATTTAGAAAATAATTACGTTAAAAATTAAATTTTTAGAACAAATTAGTTTATAATTTTATATTCACATCTCGGCGTTTGCAAGCGAATCCTAACTCGTGAACTTCAGCCACAAGAGCTACATTTTGTGAAAAAAGGGATTGGCTTTCTTGTTTCTCTTGAGATAACGCTCTCGCTAACGAATGATTGTTACTTTTTAACTTTTCGTATGCTGAAATAATAAATTGTAAATTGTAGACTGTAACACATGTACTAATTCAGAATAAAACCAAGAAGTAATTTATTCCACAAATTAAATATATATAAAAGCATAGAAATAACTTACATGGCGTGCGAACTTTCGGAGGTCGGTTTCTTGGACATTGTGTTCTTTTTATAAGAACAGTTGGTCTTTTTATTTTACGATGTTTAGAGACAGACGGCATTTTCCCATTAATTTCCAGTTACGTATCTGTATTGCATGAAAAAAAAAGAGAGATCTTTGAAAAAGTACGACCTGAGTGCTTCCCAAAGTTACAGTAGTCTGCGGTGTGTAACAAAAATTAGATAACAGTAGTTTTAAAATGTGAGCAATTGATCGAAGCTACAATTTTATTTCATTGATTATTTTTTAACTTGGCGTTATCAGCCTTACAACAAACACGCGTCATGAGAATGCAGAATGATATACATGTTTTTTATTAATCAATAAATGTATATTATATGTATAAGCAATTCAATGATCCATTTTTGAAACAATTATTTAATACATAACAGAAATACCGTTGTACAACCATTAATTTTGTCTTTATATAAAGTTTTAGGTATTTATTTTTCGACTGATCTGCCTTGAAAAAAGTTTCAAATGAACAAATCTCTAATAATTTTAAGTAATTCTAAAAAAAAGATTTTAAAAATAAACGATCAGAACTCCGCATTGTGAAAAAATTGATTGCAAATAGTTTTTCTAAAACGTCCGAAATTCTACATCTTTTATAGAAAAGAAAGAATGCCATGGTGTTTCTGAAAACTCAAAAACTATCAAAACAAACTCTAAAAGTTCCACGTTTAGCTTTTGACTATATCTAGACATAATTAAATACAGAAGGTAATAATAATGATTCTATTATCCGCCACAATTTAGGGATGTTCTTGAACCATTTCTCCATTTTGGAAACGACTATTCTTTTTCAATGAATAATCAAAAAAAACAATGCTAATAAATTTTCGTAATAATTTTGTGGCCGAGAAGAATAAAAGCTTTGTAAACTCACATTTTTAAAAATTTGCTAGAAGCCAACTGCTGCAGATACGTTACAAGCTCATGTTTTATTCTTTGATCTCGTCGATGAAAGCTTGTTAAGGAAAGATTAAGAACGAAGGAAAATCGCGCACAATCAAACCTCTTTGTTTATTAATAAATCTACCTTATTTTTACACTTTTAAGGATTAAAATATGGGTCTAAATTTATTTTTAATCGTTCTAGATGTGCAGTCTGTAAACTTTTGCTTGGCTGAACTCAACAAGTTTACTAAACCACCGCAAGAGGCACTGAAAACTTTACTTCCCCCATCTTTAATATTTTTCTTTTACACCTCTGTTGGGAAAACACTCTTCCTCTCACTCTAACATGTGACAATGGCATAAGTTTATTCCATTCTA
>JBAGKK010197403.1:0-22547 GCA_037177015.1 Euceroptres primus | reverse complement strand
CTTACCTCGAGCATGCGCAGATCGAAAAAGTCCGCGCATGCGCAGTTTGAAAAATTGGGCCAGAACCCGCCTTACCCATCTACTTTGATTCAACATTGCACAAAGTTGATTCAACATTTTATAAAAGTTGATTCAACATTTTATAAAAGTTGATTACTTATCTGATTTATCTATCCAGCTGTTGTGTGAACTGTCAAATCCTAACCACTTTACAAATAATTTGTTACCACGCTTCTTGATTACTTTTTCCACAAAGTATACGTCTGGATGCTTATCTTTGAGAAGTTTTTGTTCATAGAATCCACCAGCGACTGGTTGATTTTGGTAGTCCTTGAGCTTGTAAGTCACTGGATTCATTGACATAACTTGATCCACAGTAAATATCTCTGTCGTCCAATTGAGTGTATAACTGTACATCCTTTTTCAAAAATGTGCTTGTACTTGCTTACTCTAACTCTGTCACTAACTTTGAACTTTGACCTCTTCCTGGGTACAGCTCTTAGCGTTTTGAAGCGTTGCATCAGTTCCTCTTCGTCTTCAGCAGTAACATCTATTGGCTTTATAGCGTTTGTTCGATTTTTGGTATTGTTGTACTTGGAGATGTGAGCAGGTAAAATGTCTATCCACTTATAGTTGCCTCTCAAGCTAAATTGTGGCCACATCTTATTCTTGAGTGTGCGATTAAATCTTTCACAGATCGATGCCTTCAGATTACTATGCGTTGAGTAGAGATTGGTGCCGTATCGTTGCATAAGTTTTTTAAAATGTGAATTGTAAAACTCTTTGCCTTCATCGGTGTGCAAGTTTTTTGATACACGACCCTGCATAAGTATAGATTGCATTATTGAAGTGACATCTGATCCACTCTTGCTTTTAACAGCAATAGCCCAGGCATACTTTGAGAAAATATCTATGACGGTAAATAAATACTTGTAGCCATTATTTTCCTAAGCATAGGGTAGCATTTCAGCCAAATCTGACTGCCACGACTCGTCTATACCAAGCATTTGCACTCGACGACGTGGATAATTCTTTCTAGCAAGTTTATGCAGTTCTGTGACTACTGCCAATTTCTCGCTGTCCATTCTCGAGTGCATTTAACCGAGCGTCCAACTCAGCAATGAGTTCAGTGTTACGGACTGATAAATCTTGTTGGGTGTCAATCTGCAGGTTTTTCAGTTTCTCGTTGATTGATTCTTCGAGTATACGTATTATCAAATTATTATTATCAATCTCTGTTCGTATAGATTTTGTGACTTAATACACTGTACGTATTTCGATTTGCACAATACGCTGTACAAGTCCCAAATTGACTGCGTCGTATTGTTCTTTGGCCTCGCTAACGTTACAAACTCTCTTGCCGTCTTTGTCGTAATGGCCGTCGGAGGTGATCTTAAATCCAACACCAGGAAGACCATGGCTTGTTACAGCGGTTCGATCCAGACGACACCCAAACACGTCGATACTCGTCGTAATACTGACGATATTCTTATGAGCACGCTCTTAATATATGACTCCAGCTTCCTGCAGTTCCGCAATGATTGACATAATTTCATTTTCATGACTCGGGTTGTCTGCTGCTTGAGACGCTAGGAGCAGACGAAGACTATCAACTAGTTCGTTAGGATCGTCCCAGTAGACGTAGTCAATCTTGAAATTTGTTCTTGCTACCATGTACTGTGGTAAGAAACCTCCGCCTGTCGACGATCGTCTGCGCGATACGTTGAACAGTTTTGCAATAAAGTTTTTGTACTTGTTATTGTTGCTAGTGCGAATAGATTCACTGGGACTGTACCGCTTCTTCAGGAATCAAAATTTCCTTATAATTGTTTCGGTCGTCGACGCTTATCTGGGATTCTTCTGGATTTTGTTTAAACAACAGTTTAAGCAATCCGACAGTCTTTAGGTACTGTTTACCATTAACTTTGATACATTGTCCTTCAAAAGTAATGGGATTATCACCAATCATAAGGCTACCTTCACTGAGCTTACGCACACCATAAACAATATCCAAATACTGCTTCCTATTTTGTTGTAGCATTCTGAGAAATTTGTTTGTTAAATACTCATAATTATCAGCAGGCTCAGTTGCGACCTCTTCTTGAAGCATAGTTGTATCTTGTTCTTCTTCATCGTCAGCAGTGATTCCTTATTTGTTCAGCAGCTTCTTTACCCAGTTTGAGCATTCGATGCTTACGTCGAATCGCCTCACTGGCTTTTGCGATTTGACGGAGCACCTCCTTCTCCTTGTGAAACTTTGGCATGTTGCTGCACAGATATATCAATCTATACTGACGACATTCCTACAAAATAGCTTGTATATATGGAGTAACAAAGCAATCAAATCCTTTCTTGTATCTGCCCTCATTCAGATCACTGTCTTTATCTATTACAACAAATCCATATTTGTCAGTATTTCAACATGCTGAGCACAAGTCTCGGAATTGAGAATAGGTCATGTCAGTATTAACATGATCGTCATACACATGTCTCAGATTTCTTTCATACTGTTTGAATAGTACTAGCAGATTAACATTATCTCTCAGGAGATGTTTGGGAATACGAGCGTAGGTATGACACAAGTAAAAACAGTCAACATGCGCGTGTCTACTCATGCAGAAGAAGGCTCGAATATTGTCTTGTTTCTCACATGCAACATCATTAAATATTATGATGGAATTTGGTTGAGCTGCACGCCGTGGTACGACTTCCTAATGCTCACTGAATGGAAAATAGTCAACGTCATCTTTTTTGTTCAACACCTTTTCCAAGAATGTGTACTTTGGCTGCTTGAGTGATTATGAGTAGACGTAGACGTTGTCAAATCTCATTTGGGTATTGAATTAGAACAAGTAAGGCGTCAGCTTTGTCGCAATTGGACGGGCCACAAAACACTGCACGAATTCTCTCTGGTAGTAAACTGCCATGATGCTTTACCCTTTTCTTTTGTTGTTGAACAAGGGCGACAAAGTTGGCAATCGGAAGTTTAACAGGTTGTGACCTGAACCGCATCTTGACTTCAACTGTTGTTGAAGCTATAAATACGACGCTTATATAGCTTTCAGGTCAGTTGCGTGCTGATCTCCGTACAGTGAAGAATGATTGTGCACCGTAAAGCGAACAAAGTGTCACGCCGTCATCATCGAGGTAAAAGATTGGTCAACAAAGTCATCAACAACTTGCCGTTTGAGTTGCACTTGCCTGGCTACTAGTAATGTGGCCCAGGTACTAAGTTAGCCAAACGACTTGCTAGAGGAGATCCTGGTATCAATTCTTTAGACGCAGCGTGTAAAGAACACGACATTGCATACTCGCAAAATCGTGAAAACGTTGAATCCAGAAATGCTGCAGATCGTGTACTAGCTAGTACAGCTTGGCAGCGTGTTTTTGCTAAAGACGCTGGAATTAGTGAGAAAACGGCAGCACTGGCAATAACTAACGTGATGAATGCCAAAGAGAAACTCGGTATGGGGTTGAAGAAGAAACCTATTTCAAAGAGGAAACCTATTTCGAAAAGGAAACCTAGTTTGAAGAAGAAACCTGCTCCAAAAAATAAGTGTGCACTTGGAGCTCTCACTGGTGGAGCAGCAGGTGTAGCTGAAGCGGTAAACGATGCTCGCGCAACCAAGCAACAACTTGCAGAAGCTAAACGTCATAACAATTCAATAGAGGCTATTGTTCTAGGAAAAGGTTTACACCTAAAACCTTACAGAAAAGAATTAGGTCTTTATATGAAACCTTATCGAAAAAGACAGGGACTTCGTCTAAGACCCATGTCAAAAAACTTGTAGTGAAGCTACCTCACCATGCACTCACTGATACCGATCTGTTAAAGTATGTTAAAGCTCTAAAGATTCCACATTTTCGTGGAGTATTTATGCGTAGTCAACTACCAGTGAAGGGTCCCAACAAAATTGAATTAGCTATTGTCAATCTGGATGATAGTTACAGCCCTGGTACCCACTGGGTAAGTTATAGAAAGATAGGTGATAATGTCCTATACTTTGACAGTTTCTGTAATTAGATATCAGGACTATGACAGTGTTGAGTGTGGACACTTGTGCTTAAAATTTCTAGGTGAACAGCTGCATATGAAAGATAAATACTGCCTATATAAGACTGTGCTATGAACTGAATAGAGTCAATATAGAGAAGAACTCCATCATGGATAAGTCATTTACTCTCACGATAACAGGAAACTCTTCTGTGTTAGACGCAGAGTACTTTCCACCAATAGAACTCTCTCCTCATAAAAACTATGTAATTGGACTTTTTGAACTGCTCACATTCAATGCGATTCCTAACGTTGACACTGGAAAGAATAAAATCTATGTTGGTGATCGAGTCGTGATTATACCTACTGGCAGCTATGAGATTGAAGACATTGAGAATTATATCCAGAAGGATCTAACAGTTGATGGCATTACAATAAACATCAAGCCAAATAAAAACACATTACGCAGCGAGATAAAGTGTGATCGCAAAGTGAACTTCCAACCAGACGATTCTATTGGACGATTGTTGGGATTCGCACCACGTGTTCTCAAAGCCATTAAAACTCATACTTCTGATCTACATGTGGCTATTCTCAAAGTGAACGCTCTACGAGTTGAATGCAATATCACTACGGGAACTTACATCAACCAGCGCAAAGTGCACGCGATTCATGAATTTTTTCTTGTTGTACTACCAGGATATAAGATAGTTGAAGTACCATCACACGTCATTTACCTTGCGATCGCCGTGAAGACAATACGTCAAATTCAGCTCCACATAGTTGATCAGGACAGAGACTTGGCGAATTTCCGAGGAGAAACTATAGCAATACGTCTACATGTTAAATCATCATAATGGGTATCGTGTACAACCGTAAAGGAGTCTATATAAGAGAGTCAACATGCCAAACACAAGACAGTTCTCAAGCAGCTCGCAAGATGTTAACACCCCAGAACGTGCTCTTTCTGACGCAGCTTAGTCTGAAGATCAAACCTCGTGGAAAAAAAACTGAAGCGTCCAATCAAAATATTTGTCATCTCCTTCTGTTGCAACAAAAATTGATGAAATACTAAACATTCAAGCACCAGTGAGATTTGATGAATCCATAGCTAGCTGTGAGATTCATGCACATCAGCCTTATGCCTCATCGTTATTCAACAACAGCAATGAAATTCGCATCGCAGTCCATTATCAAGATTTGTGTATACTACCAAGCAAGAGTTCACTGCATGTGAACGGTAGACTGACAAGGGCTGATGGCACTACAGCCACTACTACAACAAGTCTAGTAAGCAACGCCATCTGCTATCTGTTTGATGAAATGCGCTATGAACTCAATGGAATTGAGATTGATCGATGCAAAAACATCGGTCTAACTAGCACCATTAAAGGCTATCTCTCTCTCACCCCTGGACAAAGGTATCTTATGGAGAATGCAGGATGGCTTGACAGAAAGAACAAAACGTCTTACTAATGACGATCATTGTAAATGCAAAGCATGAACTCATTTTGACAAGATCATGCAGTGACTTGAACGCTATTATCCAAGGTCAAGAGGAGAAACAATTTAGGATTACGATACACAAAGATGAGTGGATGATTCCATATATGATGGCTTCAGATCAACACAACATACAACTGTTGAACTTTCTTGGAAAAGATATAGCAAAAAATCATAGTATTAGGCAACTATTACTATGAGTTTTCGCTCATGGGAAATGTATGAATACCCCCTGCTCCCCACCACTTTAAGACATCTATGGACGGTTAAAACGTCAACTCAGTTGGAGAAACCACGTTACGTTATCTTAGGCTTCCAAACAGGTAGAAAGAATAATCGAAGAAGATACGCTGATCACTTTGATCACTGCAGCATAACCATGTCAAGCTTTTCTTAAATTCACAATTCTATCCATACGGCAATTTGAATATGGATATTACAATATATATTACAATATATCCACACTTTGGGCTGCTTATTTTTCCTCACTTATAAAGGCATTTACGAAAGTATCCATGTCCTGAGAGGAACTGTGTCAGATGATAACTGGTTTCTCCCTGTTTTCGGTCTAACCAGGTCTTCAGTTCAGGGATTATCCTATTGGTCCATCTCCCTCGGTAAACATTGCTCCAGCGTTGTTGCCATCGTTCCGTGACGGCTGCTCTTGCTTCTTTCTTTGCTGTCGCTTTGGTCACGTTAGGTCTCCTGTGGAAGACTTCCTTCTTCTCTTGTGCTAGAAGTTCGATTGGTATCGTCCCCGCGATTACTAGAATCGCTGGTTCGGACACCGTGCGATAAGAACACGCGATTCTTAGTGCGCCCCTTTGTTGCACTGCTGCCAAACGTCTTCAATAAGTCTTCTTCTCGGGTGCGTCTGCCCATACTTCTGCTTTGTACAGCATTATTGACTGGGCCACTGACATTAGAAGTCGCGCTTGCTGGGTCTCGGCCCACTCACATTGACCATGGGTCTACTGAGTGCCGCCGTGAAGCCTGCTGCCTTATCTGCTGCCTGCTTGATTTGATGGTAGAAGGATAGCCTGCTATCCATCCAGATGCCTAGATGTTTCATGGCTGCCTTCGTTGTGACCATTGTCGATCCCACTTCCATCGGTATCTCTAGAGGGATGTACTTTTTTGTGACCATAACTAGCTTGGTTTTCTCCGTGGCTAAATCCATTCTATGGTCGTGCATCCATCTGCCTACGCGTCTCATCATTTCATTGAGCTTCCATTGTAGCTCTACTGTTGTTCTTGCGGCAATCACAGCCAGTATGTCGTCCGCATACCCTGTGAGATATGCATCATCCGGCATCTGTATCCTCAGGATGTCATCGTAAGAGATGTTCCACAAATCAGGGCCAAGGATTGAACCCTGAGCTGCTCCGGCTGTGATCTTCTTCTTTCTTGGGTCATCTGTTGTGTCGTATATTAAGATCCTGTCAGAAAGGTAGTCTCTCAATATACGCATTAGATATTCTGGTGTTTTAAAGTCCTCTAATGCCTTGATCAAATAGGTCCACCTAGCCGAATTTAAGGCATTTCGGACATCTAATGTTTCCAGCAGAACAATTTTTCTAGTATATCTGCTTTCTCCTTCTACTCTGACGATAGTGTTCACTACTTCTTGAACTACCTGAATTGTAGATCGTCCCTTCCGAAAACCGTACTGTCTTTCAGAGAGATCTCCTGCCGCTTGAATAGCTGCTAGTAGGCGAGGCTTCAGCATTTTTTCCATTAGCTTTCCAGTGGTGTTGAGCATGCATAGTAGTCTGTACGCTGAGTGAGAGTTAAGATCACCTTTTCCTTTGTTGATCAATACCAGACGTTGAACTTCCCACTTTTTGTGGAATATTCCCTCTTTTAAGCAGCAGTTTAGCATATTTAGCAGAATCTGCGGACAGACTCGCGCTACTGCCTTTAAAACTTTCGCCGATATTCCATCAGGTCCTGAAGCTTTTTTGTTTTGAAGATAGGTCACGGCTGTAACCAGTTCCTCCTCGGTAAAGAGTGGGATTTCCGCTAATGGATCTTCGTAGCAGTCCTTCACCCTTACCGGATGTGTCGGAAACAAGACATCGACGATGTGCCCCATGGCTTCTACTCCCATTGATCTGCTCGCTGAGAGGGCTCCGAGTTTTAGGGTTACGATTTTTTAACCTAGTCCCCAAGGCTCATCGTCCACTTCCTCCCGTAGCTTTCGCCAGCTCTGCTTCTTGCTTCTTTTGATGGCCTTGCAGAGTTCCTTATAGGCAAGCTTGTATGCCTGAACTCCTGTTGCCTTTTTTCTGGTGGCTGTCCGTCTGCGTTTAATGCACTCCCTTCGGAGGTCGGCGATTTACTCATTCCACTAGTAAGCAGCATCCCTATTTTTGTACCTCTCCTTCCGAGGCATCGAAGCTTCACATGCCTGGTTTATAATCTGCATGGTGGCTTCCACAGGTGCTTCAGCCCCCATGTTAGATTCCCCCATTATCCTGTTCTGCCCCCGGGTTACCGTCAGGGATAGGTAATTTGGAATTCCGGTTACCGTCTGGATTACCGTCAGGGACATCTAAGAAGGAATTCCTGTCTTTGTTGTGGCTCTGGTATGTCCTGAGTCCTGGGCCTCCTCTTATTTTAAACTGTATATACTGGTGATCGCTCCCAGTATAGTCTTCTAGGCCCTCCCAGTTCTTCATAAGAGAAGCCACTTCTTCCGAAGCCTGAGTGATGTCCGGAATCGTGCCTGTGTTGTCGGCTCTTCTAAATGTGGGAGTTTTGCCGGTGTTCATGACGAGCAGGCCCCGTCTCCCAGCCATCTTCAAAATGCGCTTTCCTCTTGAGTCTGTTTTTGGCATGCCCTATTCCACCGCCCTTGCGTTGAGGTCTCCTGTCGTTATGACCTCTTCTTCGGCTTCCTGGATAGCATCTTCTAGCCGATCTAGCTTTTCCTGGAAGTCCTCAATGCCCTCGTTCAGAGTGAGGTAGCAGCTAAAGTACGTGACCCCTTTGCTCCTGACCCAGACGTAGCCGTCCCCGGAGCCATGGCTTTCAATTGGAAGTCCCTTTGGATTTCGCACCTATATGGCTGCCGTACCTAGGTTATCCGAAAACCATGTTGCGTTGTCCTTATTTCTGTACTGCTCGCTAATCAGTACGAGATCGATCCCCTTTTCCCGAACTAAGTTATATAGGAGATCCTCCGCACCTTTGCTCCTATGCATATTAGCCTGAAGAAGACGAGCCATGCCTACTTATATTTCACTTGGCCGAGAGCTTATTTAAAGACATAGCATGCCCCCGACCCTGGTGTGTGCTTGAGGTTCAGGCTCTCAGGCTTTTCCGTCAGACCCTTGGACAAAAGACAATGCGGTTCGGACGTACAAGCGTGTGCTCTGTGCCTTTCAATGCCACATTTGTAACAGAGGCCGCTGGGATCTGGCCCTTTGCAGAATCTTGCTTGGTGTCCGTAGTCCAGACACTTAAAGCATCGATCGACCCATATTCATCTTCTGACCCTACAGCTGATCCATCCGACTTTTTTTCGGGTGGCTTCCAGCAGCTTGTTAGCTGCATGCTCGTTAAGTTCAACGATGGCCATTGCTTGCTCTCGCTTGTTAGCCTTCATTATGGCCACCTTTGCTCCTTCTGCTTTTGTGCCGAGATCCCTCTGCAGTGCGTTCTCTATGTGCTCCCTCGTAGTGATACTGTCGATGTCTAGAATCTCCAATTTAGACGTGCGAACCGAATTCCTCATGGTTCCCATATCTCCCAGATGCTTCTGAAAAGCTTCTCCAAAGGCTTTAATGCCCTTCGTCTCTTTTCCCAGCTCTAGTAAGGCCTCTCCATTTCTGGTCCGGCGGATTGACCTAATGCAAGTATCTGTCACATCTGGCTTTAGCTTGGACGATGATGATGATTTTTTTTACGAGGGAAGGTAAAAAATGTTCTTAAAAACACGCCGAGAAGGGTCCGCACTTCTCGGCTGTGTAGGGATTCTCAGTAGCATCGCTACAATTTCCATTATAACGATGCCACCGAGGACCCACTAAAAAACACCTTCCTTACTTCTTGGCATTATTCCCCCCGGAACCGCTTTCGCATTACTTTAGGGGGTGCCGTTTCCTAGCCTGCTAGGGCTCCTACTGGTTTCCTGTTGTCTTGTACCACCATGCCCCCAATCCAGATGTAAGCGTCGTCCTCAGTAGCGCGATAGCGTCGCGCAACGGGCTCGTCGGCCTTCGACATACCGATTGGAGGGCATAGTTGGGTCTTACTTTTAGGATTGTCGCCTTGCCACGTTCATTTCGGCCTTCTTCTGCCGTAAAACTGCTTCGACGTAGGTGACTATTGCGTCCCAAGTCTCCTCGCATCGCAGCATCTCTGGTGTCACACTTTCCGGGGTCAGGCATCCTATGTTTATTTCAAGCCTATCTCTCTGTTCTGACCAGCGTGTATATTCGAAGAAAGTGTGCTCTGCGTTTTCTCGATCGGCTGCGCAGTAAATACACCTCGGACTTTGCACCTTTTTGATCTTATGGAGGTAGGCCTGAAAAAAGCCATGCCCCGATAAAAACTGTGTCAGATAATAATTGACCTCTCCATGATTTCGCCCGACCCACGCGGTCAGGTCAGGGATCAGTCTTGCAGTCCATTTGCCCCATCGATCATTGTTCCACCTTTGTTGCCAGCATTCCATTGTCGCTGTTCTAGCCTCTTTTCTCGCAGTCTCCCTTCTTACTCCAGGAGTCTTCTGGAAGATGTTTTTCCTTTCTAGTGCTAGCAGATCTATGGGTATTACCCCTGCAATCACAAGTGCTGCAGACTCAGAAACAGTGCAATAAGAGCACGCAATTCTCAGTGCTCCCCTGCATTGTACTGCTGCCATTCTTTTCCTGTATTTTTTTTTTGTTTCAGTACGTCTGCCCATACCTCACTTCCGTACAATAGTATGGAATGGGAGGTTGCCATCAATAAACGTCGTTTGCTGGGTCTCGGGCCGTTGACGTTGGCCATGAGTATACTCAAAGCGTTCGTCACTGCGGCCGCTTTATCCGAAGCCTTTAGTATATGCTCCCAGAACCTGAGCTTCGAGTCTATCATTATTCCAAGATGTTTTAAGGACATCTTGGTTTCGATCCTTTCTGAGCCCACTTGCATCGTTATGATCCTGGGAATCTGTTTTCCAATGACCATCACCAGTTCAGTCTTTTGTGTCGCTAGTTCCAGGCCGTGGTTTCCCATCCACCCGTTTACGAGGTACATGGCCTGGTCCAGCTTCCCCTGAGCTTTCTCCAGGTTCCGTGCTTCAATTATCGCGATGATGTCATCCGCATAGCCTGACAAGTAGATGTTCAGTGGCATTTACATTCGCAGGATGTCGTCGTAGGAGATATTCCAGAGATCTGGTCCTAGGATAGATCCCTGGGCAGCCCCGGCCGTAATTTCCCTCGTTCTATTGCCATCTGCTGTCGTATGCGTTAGCACTCTGTCTTTCAAGTAACTCTGGATCATCCTCAAGAGGTATGGTGGAGTTCTAAATATTTTCAAAGCTTCGATCATATCTGTCCACCTGGCCGAGTTGAAAACATTTCTAACGTTCAGCGTCGCCAGGAGAACGATCCTCCTTGAGTGGTGATTCCCTCTTTGTGCCGACCTAATAGTTTCCATTATCTCTTGATATGCTCTTGATATGCTCCCAGTGTTTTCGGATTGCCCTTGCCCTTGCCGATCAGCACCCGTCTCTGTGTCTTCCACTGCTGGGGAAACACTCCTTCCTGTAGGCAAACGTTGTAGGCGTTAAGTAGGACTTGCGGGCAAGTCTGTACTATCGCTTTCAACGCTTCTGCTGGGACTCCGTCTAATCCTGGGGCCTTCTTATTTTGTAGGCCTTTGAGTGCTACCATAAGTTCTTCTACGGTGAAGAGTGGTATATCCTCTTTCGCAATCGTCTCCGCAACATCTTGCCTTACCGGATGGGTGGGGAAGAGATTATCGACAATATTGTCAATTACTGCGGACTCCATTCCTTCACTCGGTGACATGCCCCCTAACTTTCGGGTCACAATTTTGTATCCCAAACCCCAGGGATCATTGTTCACCTCCTGAGCCAGGTACGTCCACTTCTAAGTCTTGCTTTTCTTGATAGCTCTCTGTAGCTATTTTTAGTTCAGCTTGAACTGGGCTTCCGTTTGAGTTGACTCCGTATGGGTAATTTTCCGTCTCGCTCGTGTTGCCTTTCGCCTACTTTGTAAGCATTTCTGACGGAGTTCGGCAATTTGCTCTGTCCACCAATAGGTAGAGCGCCTTTTTCTTCGCACTTTTTTCCTAGGCATTGCTTCATTACACGCTCGATGCACCACTTTCATTGTAGCCTCTACTAAGGTTTCCGCCACTTCGGTTTCCCTAGGCCTGTCATAAAGACAGAATGGGTCTTCTCTCTCCTCAAGAATCACCCTTTCGAGTTGTTCTTTGTTCAACTTGCGAACGTACCATCGCAATTGCTGTTTGTCGGGACATGTCGTACGTTGTGGTTTGATTCCTAGGCAGAAGCTTATATACTGATGGTCACTTACTGTGTACTTATCAGCCACTTCCCAGTATGGCATCAGTGGTGCCAAGCTTTCTGACGCTATCGTGATGTCCAGAATCGTTCCTTTCTTTCCGGGTCTCCAGAAGGTGGGTGTGCACCCTTCGTACATAATCAGCAATCCTGTTCTGGCAGCCATTTCTAGTATCCGCTGACCTCTCGCATTTGACCTGGGCATTTCCAATTCGATTGCACTTGTGTTCATATCGCCAGCCATCAGTACTTTGTCTTCCTCCTCTCGAACAACGTCCTCGAGACGATCAAGTTTTCCTTGGAAATCCGAGATACACTCATTTGAGGTGCAGTAGCAGCTGACATACATGGTTCCCCTGCTTCTCACCCATACGAAACCGTCTTCTGACCCATGCTCGTCTACTGGGACTTTCTTTGTGTCTCGTACCCATATGACTGCCGTTCCCAAGTGGTCCGAAAACCATGTCGGGCTGACCCTGTCCTGATATTGCTCACTGATTATAAGCATATCGACCCTTCTGTCAAGCACTGTTTGTGTCAAGAGGTCAGCTGCTATCCTACTTCGATGCAGGTTCCCTTGTAGGACCTTTATCATCCTTGATTCTTTCTCACTTTTTCAAGTGCCTGCCGAAAAGATTTGCAGGCGCCCGATCCTGAAATATGGTTAAGCGACTCAGGTTTCTCCTGTAGTTCCTTACATATAATGCACTGGAGGTTCTCCGTGCAAGAGGCCACTTTGTGTTCCTCTTTGCCACATTTGTAGCAAAGGGCCTTGCGATCCGGTCCCTTACATTCTCTGGCCATATGTCCATATCCCAGACAATTATAGCAATGAGCAATATCAACTCTCTGTTGTATTCGGCTGTATATCCATCCTACCTTAATGCGTTTTGCTTCAAGTAGCATGTTTCCCTGCTTCTCATTAATGTTGACAAAGGCCATGACCTGAACTCTTTGGTACTCCTTCGATATGGAGACCTTAATTTTCTCATCCTGTTCTTTGACGTTTCTTTTCACTGCCTCCTCAACATCTTCCTTGATCGTAATGCTATCGAGGTCTAGGAGTTCCATGGTTATCCTAAGAACTAAACTCCTCACTGCTCCGGCATCTCCCAGTGTAGTCTTCACAGAGTTTGCGAATGCTTTTGCATCCTTAGCGGTCTTTCCCAATTCTAGTAATAATTCGCCTCCTCTTGTGTGGCGAATCGATTGAATTTCCGTGCCAGTATCTTCAGGATTCACCTTTTCCCTGATATCTGTAAGTACGTCGGAGTAAGACTTGCCGCTTGCAGGTTTTATCAATAAGGCTTCAAGGCGCTGTCTCTTCTTTGGCTTACGTTCTCGTCTTGCTTCCACTTGTCTGCTACTTTTTGCATCTTCTGAGTTCTTTTGTGGTGTAGATTGGTCATTAGGTTTTTCCCTTCTTTGTTTTCTCCGCAAGACCGTTGCCCAGTCCATTTCTCCGGGCACTTTACGCTTTCTCTTATCTACAGGCGTTGCCGTTAGGTTTTCCGCAGGGCTGGACGCTGAGCGTTTGCTCTTCGCCGGTGGTGTAGTTGGCATGCTCGCACTGTTGATCCTTTTTTTCGCTTCGTTTCGCAATAAAGAGACAAGGGAGTCCTGCAGCTTCCTCTGCGTCTCCCGCTCTTGATTCAGCTTTGTCAGGTCCTTCGATACCTCATCGAGTCCATCTTTTATCGTGTTGTTCACATTTTTCTGCTTCTCTGCAGCGATCTGCATTCTGCTTGTGACTCTCTCTATCCCGAGGATCACCCTCTGGATGTAGGCCTCTGACTCCACGATTTTTGTCTGCAGGATATTCATCTGGCCTACTACTGTGGCTGTGTTATCATCTCCCTTCGTGTTCTTTTGTATCGCATTGCTGCTCTTTTCCGCTAAGGGGCTAGGGGGTGTGCGTTGAATGCATGAAGCCCTGGCAAACGGGTTTTTGTAGCTGCTTTCGTCCGCAATCTCAATTTCTAGACTGCCATCCTTTGTAATGGTGGTCATTTCTTATACATGTTTTTACCAGCGCATCGTGAGTGGTGGGACGGGCCGAAATAGTTGGGAGTGGGTGTACCCTCAGATCGCAATCCTACCTCAGTTCCCTGAGGCCCAACCTTCATTTAACCGGTCCCAGAATACGCGAACGGACCGGACTCGCCCGAGGCACTGTAGATTCCGAACTCTACAGCCACCACGCACTCTCTGATTAAGGCACGAAGGGGCTGGCTTCTGGTCCGATACCGCAGCTTACACCTCGGCAGTGCACGCACACATCAGCTCCTCTACCACGCCGGCGAAAAACAAACCGACTATGGTTCAAAGCACTCCCAGTGGGCTGCAGCAGAGACCGATCGAGTGTTTGGTCCGTGGGACGTATTTTATTTCCGTCCTACCCTCTGTTTCCAGCGAGCTTTCCCCTATCCGACACTCGGAGACGCGCCAAGATGATGATGATGATGATGATTATGATTATGATGATTATGATAATAATCTAAATCTAGAAAAAGATTAAAATTTTCATGGTGTTTTCCACTTTTAATTTATTCGCAATTTATCACGTTTAGTAAAATCACAATTTTCAAAAGCTTCCAATCAAATGTTTCTTTGTGATCGGTGCTTATGTCATTTCAGGTATGAAAACTCATTCGAAAAGCATAAAATTGATTGTATGAATTTAAATAAAGGCAGAGTGATTTTACCTAGAAAAAACGAAAACATTTTGAAATTTAAAAATTTTAGATTTATAGATAAAGTTCATTTTATAATTTTTGCTGCTACTGAAAGCTTATTATAGTCATTTAATGATAATTCAAATTCTAATACTCAAGCGTATTTAAAACATACTTCCCACAGTGTTGCGCTCTATTTAAAATGTGATTATGATGAGTCTCTTTCTAAATTTGAAAGTTACAGAGGAAAAAACTGTATTGCATTGTTTATGAAAAAATTGCTTGAAATATTTAATTTTATAGATTCCGTTATAAAAAATATTCTGCCTGTGAAACCTCTAACATTAAAGCAAGAACTAGAATTTATAATAGCCAAAATATTTCATATTTGTGAAAGACCTTTTAACGAAGATGATATAAAACAACACGATCATAATCACATTTCAGGAGTGTATAGGGGTGCAGCTCATCAAGGGTGTAATTTAATTTATGTGTATTTATGTGTATTTTGATTTATCAGGCTATGACGCACATTTTTTTATCAAAGATTTAGCCACTGCTTTTGCAGGTGCAATTAAACTTTTACCAATAAACAATGAAAAATATATATCTTTTACGAAATTTGTAGATGGAACAAATGTTTATCTTATTATTATTTGTTATTATTATTTGTTTGTCTTATTTAGGAAATGTTAAGAAAAAAATCACGAGAAAAAATTGTAAAACTGATGATGAATTCAAACTTTTAATTAGAAAAGGAGTATTTCCCTATAATTATATTGATAACTTTGATAAATTAGAAGAAGGTCAATTACCCTCAAAAAATTATTTTTATTCGACACTAAATGATGAAGAGATTTCCAATGAAGACTACTTGCATGCATGTACAGTTTGGGAAACATTCAACTTAAAAACTTTAGGTGAATATTCAAATTTATATTTAAAAACGGATGTTTTACTTTTAGCCGATATTTTCGAAAATTTTAGAGATACTTGTTTTGCAACACATAATTTGGATCCTTTACATTATTTTACCGCACCAGGTGTAAATTTTTTTCGTTTTTTGCATAGTTTTGCCGAAAATGTATTTTTCGATTATTTTTAGTGACAATTTTCGGTTAAACCAAAACCGTTGGTCAAAACAGGCTGCTTAATGAATTAAACGTTTATCCTTGGAATTTTAAAATGTATGTGAAAGCGCAAATTATCGCGATAATAGCCCTGAGCACAATGAGGCCGGGAACGGGAAATGTGAACGTAAGCAGTAAGATAGAAAAGGATAGGAACATCTTCTGTCCTTTTCTATCTTATTGCTTACGCTCACGTTTCCCGTTCCCGTTCTCATTGTGCTCCGAAATTTTAATCTATCTGACTGGGTCTGGGTCTGGTTTAGCTTTTTACGTCAAAGGGCTAGAGTAAAGAATTTCTGTACTGATGTGCACCTGAGCAAATACTCGCCTGGAAATCGTCTTCAAAATTTCGTTTCTTTTTTGAGGTATTTCGAAAAAAAATAAGTTACTGTAAGTACGTAATTCATTAGACAATTTTATAAATCCGTGAAAAACGTCGAGCGCGAAGCGCGAGTATCGTGATGAGAATGTGTTCCTTAAGGGTGATAGAGCCTTAAGTAAATTAATTACTCTTTTAACTTGAAATAAAAAACAAATTTAGCACTCTCTTGAAAAGCCCTGAGCGCTTTGAGAGAGGTAGAATTCATTTAAATTATAAAGAATCAGTAAAATGTTAGTGAGCCGCAAACATAGTCGCGAGCCCTTGGCGCGCTCAAACGTATTTTAATAAGAGAGAAATGCAAGTAGAATGCTGAAATTTCGGAAAATAGTAAACACTATATTGAAGCATCAATTTCTGGTGCATTTCAGTTTTCATTTAGAAAAAAAAAATTCAAAAATAATTTTTTTTCAAAATAAAAAATGAAACACCAGAGATTGATGCCTCAATATATTCTTTATTATTTACCATAATTTCAGCATTATATTTGTATTTCTTTCTCAATAAACCTGTCAAATTTAATTGAAAAACGGTCGGAAATTCGATGTGCATCACACACTGTTAAGTTCATATTCATAAAGTTACAAAATTTACTTACCCTGGTAAAATCAAAACTTGAGGAATTTTGACTCTGAGCAAAGAACTGCCGTACAAATGAAAATAAGCTCATCTGCATTTTGGATTAGTCACTTGTCACTTTCCCAAATCTCAAGTTAAAATCATAAATGCCTTTCTTTCGGGTTAGATTGATGAACATGAATGTTACATCAATGTTATTGATATATAAAATAGATTCTCATAAACATAACCGGAAAGAAACGCAGTTATTAACTTTACTTTAGGACAGATGACTTATCCAAAATGCAGATACGCTCATTTTCATTTGCACGGCAGAGAACGACGAATATTCCGCGAGCCCGGAGACGCACTCAAACTAGCGAGTGAAAAAATTTTTTTTTAAATTTTAGGATTTCTGCTCCCTTTGATTTCCAAAAAAAAGTCTCAAAAATTTCGTGATTATGTCTACTTTTTACCTCCAAGAGGTAATTATGAAACCAACTTTAGTTTAAAAGTTATGCAATTAAGTTCGAGACCGTGTAAAGTGACCCACCCTATAGTAAGAGATTCGTAGGTCTCTCTTACTTTCTGTCTCTTTGTATTTATGTATTTACACAATAATTGAATCTAGATATTAATTTCGAGGATTTGAAAAATATTATGAAATGAATTTTTCAATTTAAAATCAAAATTTTTTAAAAATTTTATTTAAAATATTTAAAAGTACTATAAAATACATCAGGGCTGCTAAAAGAGGGAGGGCACTTCTCCGAAGCCAGATGTACGTTTCCACCACCACTTGCATAGATTTTGTCTTTAAAAACATCTAGTCTCTGTTTTAGCAGGGTCCAATTTTGTATGAATATTTATGATTCATACACTATTAGAGGAAAAATATTGAGATTAAGATTTTGTATGTTGTCCGGGCTGAGATATATTTGAAAAATGTTGTATGTGCTGAGAATAACAATACTATAGAAACCAATGTTATGGGCAGTTATTGAGTAACATTGAAGGATATATAGGGACATAGGGGAGGATGGTGGATAAGGGGGAGAGGGATGTAGGAGTGGGAAAATGAGGGGTAAGGAAGGAGTGATAGGAAAACATAGTAAAAATAGGCTACGTAACTCTTGCTTGTAGGCGCGTGTCCCCTACTCGGATTCATTTTTTATTGTTGAGCCGGTCTGTGATCACATGGGATGGCCTGGATATAAATTTTTCTCCTCTATTTCATTTTCGTTATAGATATAAGTATAAGGTCATGGTACTTGTATAATAATAAAATTCACTTCGAGTGAGAGAGAAAGGCGTATCTGCTAAGAAGAGGAGAATAATTTTTATCGAGGAAATCCCATTTGATGTCAGACCTGCTAAGCAATAAAAAAATAAGTCCAAGTAGGCCACATGCGCCTACTAGGGAAAGTTTCGTAGTCTATTCCCGCATCTTCCTCCCCTTCCCCTTTTTTCTCTACCACCCCTCCTTTCCCCCATCACTTTCTTTTCCTACCCTGCGTTGACCCACCACTCCTTTACCTCTGCCATCTACGCTATACACCCTTCATCACTCCATTTCACACGATAACAAACCTTAGCAATAATTGATGTGGTATTGTTATTCTTAGCAAATACAACCTTTTGCGGGTTCCCAACATTTTTTGACTAATGGGGTATGATTTATAAATATTCGTACAAAATTTGAGCCCTTTGTCCCAAATACTTCTGACGTTATGAGCGATAAACGACGGACAGACACCCGACGAAGCGTATAAGGGTTTCTGCCCAGGGCTACAAAACGCTAGAAATGAATTATTTAAAAATTAATCGTATTCAAGTGTAAACCCTGTTAAAGCAGAGACTCGATGTTTTTAAAGACGAAATTTATGCCTGGTACCATGTATTTTATAATACTTTTAAATATTATAATTAAAAATTTAAAAATTTTTAATTTAAATTAAACATAAATTTTAAAAGACTTTTGAAATTCTAGGTGTTAATATATGTTCAATAATTGTGTATTTAATTAAATATAAGGCAACAGAAACTAAAAGAGGCCTTCAAATTGATTATTAAAGTGTGGGTCACCGTACACTCTCTCAAACTTAATTGCATAACTTTTATACTAAATTTGGCTCCAGAATTCATAATAGAAACAGAAATCCAGAAACATAATAGAAGAACTCTTGAAATTTTGTTTGTGAAAATCGAATGGGCATAAGTC
Organism: Euceroptres primus; assembly: GCA_037177015.1. Lineage (NCBI taxonomy): Eukaryota > Metazoa > Arthropoda > Insecta > Hymenoptera > Figitidae > Euceroptres > Euceroptres primus. Next base: position 3,543 of record JBAGKK010197403.1, on the reverse strand, counting down.
CTTAAATTTTGAAAAATCTTATTTTTTTACCAAATTTTTTTTATTTGATTCGAAAGCTTGAAAAATTTACTACAAAAACTTATTATTGAATTAAAAATAAACTTTATTTAGCCAGAGCTCTCAATTTTTTTAACGAGCCGGTCGCGCATTTCATTCAGATAGTCGACCTGTGCGTAGGTGGAAATTTCGCACCACATCGGCAAATCCTTTTGCACAGTACCTTGGGTTGATATATACTACAACATACGTAAATGCCATGAAAATCGGAAAAACTTTTTTCCAGGATGGGCCGTTCCCAGAGAATGCTTCATTCATTAGATGTCATGAGGCTGGGTTATTTTGAGGCAATATAATACAAACTTATATGTTGGTCTAAAGAGGTCATGAAAAAATTTTGAAATTCGTCTCTCTTCGTACAAGGCATTCTTGATATATATTTATCCACACGTACACGTTATTAAAAATGCAGAATGTTTTATATGAAGAGAGACGAATTTCACAATTTTTTCATGACCTCTTTAGACCAATATGTAAGTTTGTATCATATTGCCTCAATATACCCCAGCCTCATGACATCTAATGTATGATTTTGGTTACTGTAAATGAACATAAATATTTTACTTACTATTTCGAATAGCAGGAAATCATGATATGAGAATTTTAGTTCTCGAAATCACGTATTTTGCTGGTTCATCTGCGATAAAAACTTGAAGAGTGATGCGCGTTGCTATAATATTTACCGATTTGAATGGCCTTTTGCACACATCCTTTAAAGCATAAAAATAACATGTTTCCAGAGTAACAGTATGATTGGCCAACATTTTTTTTGGCCCACCCTATTGTACCCCCTTAATTAAAAAAATGGTTAAATCGCACAAAAATTGTAATCTCTAGACTTTTTTGAACGAAAAAAGGACGTCTGGTTTCAGTGTGATGTCCCCCTGTAAGAATTAAAAATTAACTTTCCTGTTTAAATAAACAAATTGAAAATGAAATATTTGTATCTAAATTTTTTTCTTTTAATCCAACATCTTGCACAGAAAAAAGTTTAAATATGTAGTGTAGGATATTTCCTATTTCTAAGTCCAGGTAACCTATACGCCTTTATAATAATGCTCCAAAAAAATACTCACAAGGTGATTGTTTCGTTCCATTCAGGATTTAAAGAAGATTTTACTGTTTTAGTTTTTTTCTTTACGCTGTCTGAGTCTGGAATGAGTTTCAGTTTTACGTAAGGATCAGAAAGTCCATTCGGGTCCATGGGAATTAGATTTCTGCCTTGTTTAACTGTAAAAATATTTAAAACATTACGAGATGATAATTACGTAGTAAGGTCCTTAAATCACAATGGAATTTTACAGCATAGTTTACTAGCCTGAGTAGTGACATACAGGTAACAAGGTCCAAAGAACAATCTATCTCTGGTGACCTGCCCAGTGGTCAGCTGGTATTTTATGTTTCTCATTCAAAGCAGTAACATGTTACAAGTGTGGTCGGTAATATTATCCCGCCGGAGTAGTCACATTTCCGAAATAACGGACGGTGATGGACTGTTATTTACGACGCCTGCCCACTATGGGCCAGAAGACGAAACAATTTGGCCAAAAGTCACAATAGGATATTCTTAAAAGCAATATCGGTCAGTTATTTAAACAAATCAAAGTAGATGTGGTGAATTGTTTTTGGCTTTGATCAAATATCGAGCTTTTGGGACTTATGCTAACTTGGAAATAAGCTTAAAATTATTTACGCGCTGATTATTGAAAAATGTTAAGTCTGGCACACAAATTCAGTTTTTCTAAATTGTTCTATCATGTTTTCTCAGTAGTATATATGAATTTGCGAATTATTGTATTTTACTACCACTTTGCAACACGCCGATTAATAACTCTAAGGAACTAAACAAGTTATCAATTATTTTAAGATATCAGTGTATTCAGTATTTTGCGTAGGGAAGAGCCGGGCATTTTTTGTATTTATTTTGGTGAATGCTCAAATTTTCGGATAAGTTTTCAGACAAAAGTTGTACATCCAATTAAAATACAGATTTTTGATTTTAGGCATTTTTCGTGTAGGATTGATAGTTTCTAAAAAACTCGCTATTGAAATTTAGCAAGTGTAACAAGCTGGACTGCATTAAGTGTTAGGCCTTTCTTCATCGTCCGCGCTGAGGGTACTTCAGGAGCTGATGTTTACGTGCCGTTATTATTTTTGAGGCGACTCAAACGATTATATAATACAAAAGGTGACTACAGAGGTTTAAAAAAAAATTTTTTTAACAAATTTTCTTTTTTGCAGAATTTTTTGTTTGATATTTTCGTTCTGAAATTTTATTTTTCTAAATTTTTCGTTTTTTCAGAGGTTTTAAACCTACCATCAGGATGAATCAGCGACAGAGCATTTTTAGTTTGAGCCTGATTTTTCAAGATCGAGGGAAAATACTTCAGTGGTTACGGGATATTTAATTGATTTCCTCGGAACGATCCTGCCGTAACCACAAGAAGAAAATGACTCAAGGAATCGGAATCCACCTACGGTATATTTTTCTGTCAGAAAAAGGGCAAATATTATCACTCTCATGCTGTTGCGGAAAATACATGGCTTGAAAAGTGTCATATTTCCGCAGCATCATGTATGTTAATTACATACAGCTTCGCATTAGGCTTCAGTTTTGAGCAAACCATCAGAGAGAGCAGTCTTTTGGAAGATCAGCAAGTTTCTAGCAAAACTTTTGCAGATCGCTTTTTTTTGCAGATGCATGTATGGTTGCTCTTGACGAGCATTTCGAAGAGGAAGGTCGCATTGATGGTATCGGCGAAGTCGTCGAGGTTGACGAACGCAAGATCGGCAGCCGGAAATATGAGAGAGGACGTGTGGTGGACGGTTCGTGAAATCTCGGCATTACCCACAGGGGACATGCCTCCCAGTATCGGTTCGAAATCTGTCTCGACAATAAAAAAGATAAAAATACTTTAAATACTCTGATTAAAAACATGTAGCTGAGGGAAGAGAGATCCATACTGATTGCTGGATAGGTTACATAAGCTTGGAAGTACACGGTTATGTTCATCAAACTGTAAACCATTCTGAGGAACATGTGTATAGCGAGACCCATGCTCTTATCCAAAACATTGAGTCTTCCTGGAGATGGAAGCAACGATTTCTTTCACGAGGAGGACTGCGAAATGGCAAACTTGGAGACTATCTCCAAGAATTTTTGAGGCGACGACGGGTTAGGAAATTGGGCGCGGGTCCTTTAGCGCAATTACTTGCTGTCATTAAAATTTGCTATCCAGGTCACAAAAATTAAGTGTATTTTTATTGAGAGTTAAGCCCTTTTGTTTTTGGTCTGGACCGTTTTCCAGTTTTTCGGGTCAGTTTGGACCTTTTTTAGTTTATCTTTTTTAGTTTATTGGGGCAGAGACACCCTCTTTATAGTTTTTTGAGACAGCTGGGCCCCCTCACAGTGGGGCGAAATGAAAAAACGATGTTCAAAATAACCTGTAGATCCCAATTCTTAATCGATTTTCAATTAATTTTTTT
>JBAGKK010197292.1:0-22548 GCA_037177015.1 Euceroptres primus | reverse complement strand
TAAATAAACATATATATATTGAACGTATGACCAAAAGAATTTCTCTATCTCCATAATAGGAGATATTTCCATATAAAGCCTAATTTTCATCATAGACAATCCTTGGAAATCCAAAGATGTCAAGAAAGCTTCATCGTAGACAGAGCCGGCGCGAACCGTGTGGACCGTGTGGAGCAATCCACACCTCGAATTTTGGTATGTGTGGATTTTCACGCACCGAAATTTGATAGCATTTTAGCTTTTTTTAGGACTCTTGAAGTTATATTTGAAAATTTCTTCTACTTTTTTCTCCTACAATGAATTACGAATGTTAATGTGTAACTTTACAAAAATGATGATAAAATTCTTTGTTGACATTATCCACAATCTATAACTGCAATATTATCATAACAAATAGTAATGTAATATTATTATTACTGTAATAATATTATTACAAAAATTATGATGAAATTATTTGTTGACATTATCGACAATCTATAACTGCAATATCAACTAGTGATAATTTCTATTGCTCCGACACATGTTCCATGAATATAGTGTATTTATAACACGCGCTATAGGAGCCGTGTGCTAAGCAATTTTGAGGTTGGGTTAGCTATCTCCAAGCCTGCACGAAATTGATAACCCTCTCACCCTGTGTCACGATTTTGTCTATGTGTGGAGACACGAAAAGGCGACAAATATAGATAAGTATATTACTGTTACGAAGAAAAGAAAATTGGAAGATTATTCTGAGAATGTGGAATCTGTTGCCACTAAAAATGCTTCCAAAAAGTCTCTAATTTTAATTCAGGTGGACGTAAATACATAAAAGGAATTTTTCATACTAACTTTTTTCATTTTTAATTTATGTTATAAGATCCGAAACTTAGGATTTCTATTCAAATAATAAACAAAATTGATTCTTGTTATGACGGAATGTTGGTAAGCAAACAAAAAAAAAGCTTTTACTTCAAATGAGCCAGCAGGTAATTTCAATATTTCTATAATTAAAAATTAAATTCAGTACTTATTTGAAAAAAGACAATTCAAGTAAAAGTTAGTTAAAGATATTACTTATTTAATATAATAATACTGTGTACTTACTACTTGTGTTTTATTAGGATATTGATTATCTAAATATTAAATGTTGATGAGTACCTATATTTCTATTATTATATTTAGATTCGTGGAAAAAGAAAGACCAATGGCTGAAACTTAATTCTGAAGAAAAATCTTTCTGCTCAATATGTTGTGATGCACTTGAAAAGAAATTACCAATGCCTAAGGGGGCTTAAGATGTTAACTCACGTAACGCATTTGTCGTTAAGGGTTATGACTGTTGGAAAAATGCACTTTAGCGCTTCAGTAAACATTGAAGGTCTTCGGCAATTGAAGGTCTTCTTGATAATGAAAAGCCTAGCATTCGTGAACAAATATCACAGAGTAAGCAGAAAGATATGCAGAAGTCTCGCATATTGCTGGAAAAAATTTTCAGTGCTGTCGTATTACTTGCTCGAAGAGGTCTCGCCCTTCGTGCAGTCGGGAACAATAAAGATTTAAATTTTTTGCAGGTTCTAAAAATGCGAGCTGAGGATGTTCCAGAGTTAAAGGATCGGTTGCATTATAATAACGTACAAAAGTGGCTTCCTCATGATATTGTTGATGAAATCTTTGAAACGATTTCTAATGAAATCCTGCAAAAAATACTTACCAAAGTAAAGAGAGCAAAATTTTACGCTGTAATTGCTGATTAAGCGACAGACTCTTCCCGCAAAGAGCAAATGTGAGAACAGTCCAGAAAAATTTGACGACTGAAGAAGAATTTCTTGGTTTTTATGAAACAGCGAATACGAAAGCGGATACACTTTTCAAAATAATTAAAGTTGTCCTGACACGTTGCGAATTAAATATATCTGATCTACGAGGTCAATTTTACGATGGAGCTGCAAATACGTCAGGCGAAAAGAGCGGTCATCAAACACAGATTCTAATGGAAGAACCCAGGGCTCTATACGTCCATCGTACACCTTACACACTCAACTTAGTAGTTCAGAAAGTCGTGGAAAAGGTTATCCCTGTAAAGAACTTTTTTGGCATTACTAAAGAAGCTATTAATTTCATTCTCGATTCTCCAAAGAGACTGGCTGAATTTGAAGAATTAATTGCAGAAGAAACTCCTATCTTGATTAAGTTTCGCCCTAAAAGATGGCCTATTAGAATTAAATCTTTAATCAAAATGCGCCATCTGAGGATTTATGATGCCTGTTTACTCTTTATCGAATGCAAAACACCCTGCAATCGAAGCATTAACTCGTGCGATGGCTGATGGACTCTTTAGAGCAATGGAGAGTTTCGAATTCCATTTCCTTTTTAACTTTTGAGATCGAGGTATTGCAGAGAGTGGAAGTTTTGAACGTAGAACTGCAGAAGTGTGACTTCAGTTTCAGCGAATCTCATGCAAAAATACGTGTGGTAACAAAATATATCGAAAAAATGAGGTCTTCTGGTTTAAAAAAAATCTGGGCGAAAGCAGTAGAAGGCGCACATGTGCTTGATTTACTTGAGCCAGAAGTACCTCGTACAAAAAAGCGATCAACTCGACTTGACTCTAATGCAAATAATGCTCATATTTATTCGAGTTCTCAAGAGTATTATGAAAGAATTTTTAACGAACTGGTAGACCAAGTCATAGTATCCATGCGAGATCGGTTCGAATGCTAAACGTTTATGTTGTTGGCAAAATTTGAAGCATTTGCAATCGGAAAAATGCAGATATAATTACCGTGACCTCATTCTACAAGAACGATTTTGACGCAAAGCGATTAACCTTACATCGACAAATGTTTTTTGGTCAAGTGAGGATAAAGAAGATCAAAATTGAATCTTTCAGGAATGTGTTAAACTACATTAAAACAAATTCGTACTTGTGCGATATGACATCCGAATTCGTTAAGTTAATTAAAACTCTTTTAACTGTACCGGCATCATCTTGTACTGCAGAACGATCCTTCTCAGCTATGCATAGACTAAAAATCTACTTGAGATCTTTTATGACAGCGAAGAGATTTAATCATTTAGCAATTTTTCACGTGCACGATGACCTAACCAGTGAGTGTTTTAAACAAAAGAACATAAAAATAATTAACAAATTTATTTCACAGAATAGTCTGCGGAAGAGCACTTTTGCTTTGATTGAATAAAACCATGCAATACTGAATTTATTACAAAGTGCGTAGATGTAAATCTAATATTTAAATATGAGATATAACCAAAGTGTTGAAAATATTACAAATTTGTTTAGCCTTACTATCGTTGGAAGGACTTTTGTAAGTATTGTTTATTATGAATTATATGTTTAAATTTAAACGCATCAAATATAACAAGAAAGTTTTCCAAACATTAAAAATTATTTAGCTCCTCCCTCCCCCGGCCGTAGAGATTTCCACACGTCGAAAAAATTTGGTCCGCCGGCCCTGATCGTAGGGTTAGGTTGATTTTCCGGAGATGTCCATCTGCTGTCTGCCATCTTAGAGGATACATAGCTCTGATTGGTGGAACGATGCCAACTTTGCCTTCCATGTCAGTTTGGGCGTCACCATGGTATGGTCACTCATATGCATTTAAAAGTGTGACTTGCAGCATGGATATAACTAAACGAAATCGACCAATGCGCCAGATATGAAAAATAGTAAAACTAATTTTGTTTCTGAAATCTCCTCTCTCCCTTTCCCGCTCCCCATGCCTTTTTTAGTTTCTTAATTTAAGCATAGTTTTTTATATTTTAAGTTAATTTTATATTATAAAAGATTTTTACTAAAAAATGTGTGCAATAAATTGTATGCATTTTGCTGTAGATTATTTAAGTAAAATACAAGTTGCATCTCGAACATTCTTTAAGCATAAAAGTAACGTTCATACTTCTGAATCCAAAGTCGAGAAGAACTCTGAAACTTTTATTACGAAAACATAATCAGCAGCACAACGCGAATCGACGCTTATAAATATTTTTTAGCAAAAATCTTTCTATAATATAACATAAACTTCAATAATTCACGCCTGGTCGGTGTAACACGTTTAAAAGTCCGTTACCATAAGCGAATTATATCAGAACATTCTCGAGCACTTATTTCTGGTTCACAAAAGTGCTGTTAATTGGGAATACCATTCACTAAAAATCATTCGCCTAAACGCCAGATATCAGTGGCTACACTGTGGACCTCACTCATCATAATATTCGAACCAGGGAAGTATCGTCATTTGATTACAAAAAAAAATTCCAAACAAAATTGTGATAAATCAAATTACATCTACCTTGTAGGTGTAGATAGTGTAATTAAAAAATTATTAATCAATCATAATACTATCTTTGAAGAATTGTCAGCATTTGAGCATTGTCCCGGTGCTAAATCAACTTTAAATCAATAACCACAAAAATTGTGCACTGATTATTGCACTATTATTATCACTAAATTACTCGAAACTGTAATCAGACTTTTAAAAAAATGCGTTAAACAAACTTTTAGATTAAGATGCTCGACCATGCACTCCACGATCATTACGTTCCAGCTCGATGCGGTCACTTTGAGAAACCCGCGTTTTATTCAAAACGTGAGACATTGCTCCAAAGCCCCTCACTACTGGAGCTTCTAGACCTGTTTGTACGACCGTGACCCAGACTTATGTGCTTTAGGACATTAAAACATCATGAGACACTGCCCGGCTAACAATTCCGGACAAACTCTGGATTCTATCCGGAAAAAAGATTTCATGCTGATTGCGGATCCACAATCAAAGAAATTAATTTTAAGATAAAAAATAAATTAAAATAAAACAAAAGTAATTTAAATTAATTTTGACACGAATGTCTTAATTTCCAAGCAGCCTCACGGAAGCAATTATTTTCCAAGCTACAAGTTATTATGTTATTGGTATATACAACCATACATAAATATTAACTCAATGATAAACATGTTAAACAATATAATCCTGTTATAAATCTGAAACATAGAATTGTCGTGATAAATTCACCTCCAACCAGGATTGAACTGCAACCACCAAGCCGAGAGTCATGCGACCTACCCACTGAGATATCCAATACTTAGAAGAGAATATTTGTAGCGGCTATTTAGCTACGATTTGAGTTGTATACAAATTCTGGATTCAACCGGACAAAATTCCATTTGCACTTAATATTAGCGGATAAACTTCCTTGCAGTCAAATTTCGGATTGATCCAGCCATCTTACGGAATCATCGTTGTTTTCAGGACAGATTCCGGTTTTAGCTGAATTTTTTATTTGTACTTTAATTTTAGCATTTAGTGGGCGGCAAGTTTCCTTGTGGACAAATTTCGGATTGATTATAATTTATTCTGGGGTCGATATTTCTGTTTGGACAGATTCCGGATTCATCCGGAAGATATTCTATTGGCACTTTAATTTTAGCGAAAGACAAGTTTTCCTTGCGGAAAAATTTCGGATCAATTCTGACTAATGCCGAACTCGCAATTCTCGTCCGGACAGAATCTGGATTCATTCGGACTATATTCCATTTGCACTTTGATTTCAGCGGATAAAAAGTTTTCCTTACGATCAAATTTCGGATAGATTCGGATTATTTCCATGTTTGAAGTTTTTGTCGGGACAAATTTCAGATTCAGCCAGACTAAATTCCACTTAAAATCGTATAAATTGCAGTCTTGTTTGGATATAATTAGTCCGAAATGGGACCATCCGCAATTTTTAGCAGGGTAATTATTTATTCACATTATTCGCGTGACAAAAGCCATCCTTAAGATCCAAAAGACTCAAAAACTTTTGACTATTTAGTACATCATTTAAAAATACTAATAAAAAATTGTTTACTTGGCTTGATCCCGATCGAATGTTACGAGCATGTGTACTGACTGTCCAAGGACGACGAGGAAAAGCAAAAGTTCCCCACTCTTTGACTAATTGTTGCGCACGTAGGTTCAATTTACTCGTCGTTGTGAGAAAGCTAAGAGTCGGTTTCTAAGTAGTAAATTAGCAGGCAACCTTCGGGTAAAATATATATAAATTAATAGAAGTATAATTCTTGAGACTCGGCAGCTCTTGAACCAGACAGCGCCAAGTGAGACTTTCGTATTTCAAGTTAAAATTTAATATTTAAAGATTATATAGTTCTTAAAAATATATATCCGAAAATAGGGGCGCATTTCCTCAAATTCTATTTTCCTTATCGATTATTTTACCTAAATTTGTTTGACTGAAAAAGAATTTAATATAATTTTTATTGATCCTAATTGTCAATGTTGCCAAATTTCATTTTCCCGAATTACCATTTGCCCTAATTTTTATTCTTCCGAATTACCATTGGCCACAATTTTCATTTTTCCGAATTTTCATTGGTCATAATTTCTATTCTTTCGAATTACCGTTTGTCATACTTCTTATTCATCTGAATTACTATTTACTATAATTTTTATTTTTCCGACTTACTATTTGTCATAATTTTCATTTTCGCGAATTACTCTTTGCCCCAATTTCATAATTCTTAATCTTCCGAATTACTATTTGTCATAAGTTTTAATCTTCCAAATTATCATTTGCCCTAAGTTTTATTTTTTCGAATTACCGTTTTTCATGATTTCTATTTTACCGAATCACCATTTGTCATAAATTCTAATTCGTCCTAATTTGAAATTAACCTAATTTCTATTTTCCAGAAGTACCATGTGTCATAATGTGCATGTAATATATATTTTATTCTTTATAACGGAAGTTCCGGTCAGTAAAGGTGGCGCTGCAAAAAATAGGCTCGAAATTTAAATTCGACCAATCGACATTCAGATAAAGAAATGTGCAATTTATGTAGTTTAAATTTCGCGCTCATTTTGTGCAGCACCAACTTCACTTACCGGAACTTCCGTTATGAAGAATAAAAGGGTATAGCTGGATAATTATGTCAAATTAGTCCCCGCTCGTATCAGGCTGAAATTTATGTCAAATTTTCATCCTAAGGTGGTAAAAAACTTCAAAAAATGTTAACCTTCAAAATGAATTTTTTCGGAAGTTATGGGGGGGAAAGAAAAATTAGAAAAGTGGTTTTTCTTGAAAACCACCTGAACGATTTTTATAAACAAAATATATGTTGTGAAAACCGATAAGACAATTCACTCAAAATATCAAGAGAATTTTATGGACAAAATAGCAGGTAAAAAAAATATTTGAATTTTTTAAGAATTTTTTTTAAGGTGATGTCTTTGACGGGCGAAAATCATCTTTTTACAAAAAAATCTCTACGTCCCCTTAATTACAATATTTTTCCCCGAACTGATCGGATTGGTGCGCCATAGTTAAAAAAAATAAAAGCTGATTTTCGTGTTAACAAATAGAAACCTCACATGGCAAATGCATTACGGTATGCTGTAGTAGACAATAAAAAGTCAGATAACAACAGAAAAAAAGTGGATATATTCACAAAATGGCGGACTACATATCCACTATTTTTCTGTTGTTTTCTGACTTTTTACTATCTATTACAGCATATCGTAATGCATTTGTCATTGTGGTTTCCATTTGGTAATACGAAAATCAGCCTTTATTTTTTTAACTATGGCGCACTACTTCGATCATTTCGAGGAAAAAATATCTTAATTAAGGGTATGTAGAGATATTTTCGTGAAAAGATGGTTGTCGCACGTCAAAAACATTACAAAAAAAAATTTTTTTAATTCAAACAATTTTTTTACCTGCTATTTTGGCCTTAAATTCTCTTGAATTTTTTGATAAATGGTCTTGTTGGTCTCCACAATATACATTTTATTCATAAAATTCGGTTAAGCGGTTTTCAAGAAAAAACACTTTTTTGATTTTTCTTTCCCCTCCATAACTTCCAAAAAACTTCTTTGTAGTTTTTTACTACCTTAGGATGAACATTTGACATAAATTTAAGCCTGATACGAGCGGGAGCCGATTTGACATGCTTATTGGGCTATACCCTTTATGTTACATGCACATCATGTCACAGGGTGATTCAGGAAAATAGAAATTAGGTTAAATGCAAATAAGAACGAATGAAATTTATGACAAAATGGTAATTCGGAAAAATAAAAATTAAGGCAAATGGTAATTCGGAAGAATAAAAATTTTTAAAAATAGTAATTCAGAAGAATAAAAATTGTGGCAAAAAGTAATCCGGGAAAATCAAAACTATGACAAATGGTAATTTGGAAAAATAAAAATTATAGCAAATAGTAATTCGAATGAATAAAAAGTATAACAAACGGTAATTCGGCCAATGGTAATTCGGAAAAATAGAAATTAGAAAATAGAAATAGAAATAGAAAACAGTCATTCAGAAGAAGAAAAATTAATTATTAGATCGTTATTCGGGAAAATGAAAATTGGTGCAAATGATAATTTGGAAAAAGAAAATGTAGGTACATTGACAATTAGGAGAAATAAAAATTATAGGAAATTCTTTTTCGCTCAAACGAATTTAGGTAAACGAATTGCTAGGGAAAATAAAATTTTGGGAATATTTATGCGTCCCCCGGAAACCTTTTTGAAACGCGGGTTCCCGAAAAAAAAACATGTCTTGTAGATAGAAGATGGATTCACCAAGTACACAAAGTTATACCCGACCATTTCGACGAACTTGGCGGAGGCGATCACTCATTTAAAGTAGTACTTCTACGTGTATAGTAAGCCTAAAATGTTAGTATCGGACAGAGGTTCATGCTTTACGTCAGAAGTACTTGCGAAGTTCATGACAGATTATGATATAAAGTAGCAACTGTTTCGCTGCAAGAAAACGGACAAGTAGATCGAGTAAACCATTTAAAAATATGTTAGTTCAAACATATTTCGCAAATTATTACAGTTTAGTTTATGGGAACGTGCGAAATACAAATAAAAAACTTTTTGACTACGCACAACTTAAAGGCCGATGATATACCGAAAATTCCGTAAAACCATCCTACAAAATCTTGCGAACCCGATTGTCTGAGAAGTAATACAACAGGGCATGGAGTTTGTCGAATTTGTCGAAATTCCTGTACGAATAGACAATTCGCACAAAATAAAATGGCCGAGGCTAGCGTTACGGAATATTCCGTAATACTAGTCTCGGCCCTGCTATATTGTAGGCTAGTTTAACGGAATTTTCCGTAACACTAGAAACTTCCTAATTTAAAATAGAATGTTTTTTCTTTATGTTTACGATAAGTTTCTTAAGAAACTTTTTCACTTTTTCTATAGATACTGGCTTCCGTTTCGACAATAGAGTCCATCTAGCACAATCCTCATATTCCTCAAAGCATGAACGTTTGACACTCACATGTTTAAAACCAGAGGCTCAAGCAGATTGTGTTCCGGGCCAAAAGTGGCGTTGTGAAAGGGACGGTCGACGATGGAGAAGACACAAATGTCGATATTCAAAACCAACAACCATCGTGCAAAAGGCGAAAAAGTGTGCCTGTTTTACACCCAACGGAGTCGTTTACACCCGACTAGAAAGAAACAGTTTCGGTGAGCAGAAATTCGTGCTTGGAAAAGAGAGAAAAGGTGATGGATTATTTGGAGATGTTCATAGTTTTGCAACAAGAAAAGGTAGATTCTATTCGTAATTTCGACGTCTCTACTGCAGACCGGTCCAATTCGCGTTCGTATAGGGAATCAATGTATCGTAGAGCGGTAAACGGAGGGAACGCGAATTGGAGCTGTCTGCAGTGGAGCCGTCGATTTTCAGTTGTTATTTTGTAATTTGAATACATTTGTTAAATTTCTTGTTTTTTTAGGAAAAAGAGAATTGACTGACGAAAAAATAATACTAGAAGCAGCTCGACTGGATTTGAAGGAATCTGAAGACAAGAACTCAAAAATTTTAGAGGACTTGGGCGGGCGTGACCGTCCTACAATTAATCAAAAAAGTAAGAAAGATGTCCACCAAGAAATGTACCACTTTTTAAAAAAAGATGAAAATCTGGAAGGAGAGTTTTATAACAAAAAAAAACCTTTGTATTTGACTCCCACATCAAAAATCAAAAATGTAGAAAATCTGTCGAAAGATAATTACTGGGATGATATTTCGAAATATACAGTAGACGATTTTGATCCTATTATGGATAAAATGATTCACAGACGCTTGAATGTAGATGATTTAATTAGCAGACATCGAAGGATAAGAAGAAGCTCGGCGAAGAAGGATACAATTGAGCATGTGACGAAAGTCATGGAAAGTATTGAAGAAGAACTAGTCGATTTGAAGGTAATTACTAATTTTTTTTTATTTTATATTAATTTGAAGATCAGTTGGATAAATTGGATTTCTTAAACTAGAAGTTTCAAATTTTAATTGCTTCCAATCGTGACAATGCATATTAACACATATTTGCGCAATTGTGAGCATCATGAATCTAATGGAGAAACCATGCTGCAAAGGTCATTTATGGCTCATGGTAAATAGAAAATTATCTAAAAAATCACCTGCAAATGTTACAGGCTAATGCTCGTGAACCAAAGAATGCTCGGCCGGCGATAAATCTTATTTCATATTCGCGAGCAAGGCTAGTTAAAAGTAAGCTAACCTCTGAACAACGTTGCACGCTCTTAAGTTAGCTTATAAGGAAGAGTGAAGCGACGGTAGCTAGCGTAACGTATATTCAGCGCCACATTTAAAAGAGAGATATTTCTATTCGATGAATTGATAAGGGAAAGACGAAAAAAAATTTCATCTATATGTAATTGAACACAAGTTCAATAATTTATTTCGCAAAGCTTTCAATTTAATGCACATCCTAAATATTGCAAAATACAAAAGACGCATGTGAATAAAAAAAAAATGATTAAGCTATAATGAAATTCAATAAAAAAATATCAAGTTCTACATTCTAAAAATCATTTGATGCCACCAAATGTCAAAACTCAAAAACAACCCTTTTATCTGTAAATATAATTAATATATCTGATAGGTTAATTATTATTATAAATGTAACTTAAAAATGTCCAATCACGAAGACTCGAGTCAAAACATCTTGTAGAAGGTCACAATGTACTTGGGACATGGTTTCAATTTATAAAAATGCTCTAAAAACTACCCTTAGCTGATTAGCTCAACCCTATTCCACTTTTAATAATGAAAAACATAAAGACCCCACGAGTAAATCGAGCATCTCCAGAACAGCCTGCATTCCCGAGGAAACCACCCTTCAATAGATAAATTATCGCATTTTGACATTCACGAAAAATCCCAGGAGCTTTCTAAGAACCCAAAGAAATAATAAGATTCTTCAGCAGGATGTTATGAGTCACCCTGAATAACACAAAATACTTTTCCACCCTGAAAAACTCACCCTTAGCTGATTAGGTCGACCATCGCCAGAATAATCTGCATCCCTTAGGAAACAACCCCTAATAAATAAAGACACACCATCGCACTTTGACGATCACCGTAAAGTCCCAGGAAATTTTGAAGCATTCAAATGGGTAACAAAATTCTTCAAAAAGAAGTCGCAAGTCATCCTGAATACCTCAAAATAGTTTCCCACCCACAAAACTCACCCCTATCTAATTAGTTTTACTGTATTCCACTTGAACTGTTGGCAAACACCCTACAAAATTTTCAACGACCACGAGTGAGTCAGGCATCCCCAGAATAATCTACACCCCTTAGGAAACAACCCTTAATAGATAGAGTCACACAATAGCGCTTTGACGTTTACCAAAAGTCCCGGGAATTTTCAGAGCCTTTAAATGGTGACAGAATTCTTCAGAAAGAAGTCACAAGTCACCCTGAATACCTCAAAATATTTTACCAATCCAAAAATTCATCCTCAGCTGTCTAGTTCGACCCTTCTCCACTTGTTCTAGTGGAAAACACCGTAAAAAATTCTGATCGATTAAAGTGTATGATAGCGATCTTCAGAAAAACGTCACGAGTTATCCAATTATCCGCAAAATTGTTTTCAAACTGCTAGAAACTTCTTTAGTCTGATAATATTATCATACTCTACTTTCAAGAATAGCAAACATCTTGGAAGTTTTTGAATTAGAACAAAATACTGTAAAATTGAGCGGGACATTTTTTCGCTTTTTTCCCATGAATTACTGAACTCTTCCTCTTTTATATCGTGGCGTTAAAATATTTAATTTATCCGTAAGTAAGTAGTTATTGTAGTCCAAAGTACGTATTTACCCCTCAGTGTGGGGTTAACAAGACCACTTTACAAAAAGAGGGAAAAATGGCTATTCTACAAAATGAATGGCAAAATATGATAAAGTGTAATTTTTTTCTCTATTTTACAATAAATTGACTCAATATTTTCTGGCATAAAAAATACGTCTTTATTATCAATCAATGCACAACCCAATATGTGTGCATTACATTTAAGCTAATATACATAAGAACGCAAAATAAAAGAATATTCCTGACCACATTAAAAAACATTTTCAATGTCCATTAAGTCCGAAAAAACATAGTTTCCTCTTTTTAAATTCTTGCCTTTCAATTTACGAATGATATTCTGTCTGGTAATGTTTTGCAGATTAGGTTTAAGAGGGAAAACAAAAAATATGTTCCTTTTACCTTCTTTCTTTCTTAGAAATTTGACTTCGAGTACAATTTCGTTTACATTAGTAATTATCTGACCAACGTGCAGTTTCTCTTTTCTGGCCTTCTTCCTACTTCCCGAACTAAAACAAAATCTTTATCTGCGAATTGAAGGCCCGCCTGCAAGATGTGGACATATGTAGACCAGACATTGGCTATGTTCACATCTTGCAGGGGGGTCCTCAATTCTGGGAGACTTCTAAATTTATCTTTATCAGCAAAATCTCTGTTTTGAAGATGTTTATTATATGTAACATGGGCATCATCGTTGTCACTTCTTTCCATGTCCTCAGTGGAAAAGTCCGAATTTTCTCGTTCTGAGATGTCTCTCGATTTTTTCGGTTGCCCACGGCGCTTTTTAACATTTCTTTTTGGCTACTTTTCTTATAGAAGTCGCACATCTTCAATACATCTCATAACGCTGAACGCTGTTTCTCTAAGTGTGCGATGAAAACATCAGACCCAACAAAGTACTCTTCATCTTCTGTATTCCTCTCTGTAAGTGCCAACTTCTTTCAAACGCTATTTCTGTCAATTAGTATGATAACGCAAGCCTTGAACCCAGACTGGATGTTGACAAACATGCTGACGAATACTTTCTATTGTATGTTTCATAAGTCGTGAAAAACTGCTTTAGGGATATTCCCTCGATTCTTAAGTCGTTCAAAGTTTCTCGCCAACTTCCCTTCAACGCTCGCAATACAGCCACTTCAAAGGTTGCGAAAGATGAGTTGAACTATGTGGCAGCAAGAGGAATGCAATATTTTTTTTCTGTCACTGTTTGATTACTTCATACGCTACATGACAAGGTAAATTATCACTTATTAGAGCTTTCTTTCCTCTAAGTGTCTTTAAGAATGATAGACAAACTGTGAGAAATCATTCCTCGAAGATCTCTATGTCGAACCAGCTACTCTTACTTATAACACCTTCGATACCTACTTCAATCCACGTTGAGTAAAGGTGACTCGCTTTATAAACAGTGTAAGGAGAAAGAAATTCACCATCTACGATTGCAGCAAACATCACACTCGTGAACGATTTAGAATTACAGGAGCATTTGTGAAATTGGACTCATCGTAATTAACAATATTCTCGGGAGGTATATCTTCAAGCAAAATCTCTAAGATGTGAAAATATTCATTAACAACTTCAGCATTAACGTTTGGTTTACTTCTTTTGATGTTTTCGCACAGACGCACAGATTATTACTTATGGCGTTATTTTAAGAATAACGTCACCCGATCTTGACCTGGTCTGTTATTTTTTTAATATGGCGATTTTTGACCTATTTGATTTAAATACGACTATGCGATATCGCAAATCTCAAAAAAATTAATAAGAAATCCCCAAGAACCAGCAAATACTAAACCTACTACTAGTGAATCTTCTTCCGGGTGAGCTTATGCATAAAGATGACCATGTTTATGTGGACGTATGTTACAAAGCTTCTCTGACAAAGTTGTTGTAGATACTTTATAATTTTCTGAAGCTCGTTTGATGGACATTTTACCCTTCTTGACTTCGTGGATGGCATTTTTCATCCGTTCATCGGAGTATTTGGACAAGCAGGACGAACCCGCCTTGGGCATATAGCATCTGACCATGTCCCGCGTTCCCGTACAATATTGAGACTTTTTATAAAAATCAACCTGCAGCAAAAAAATCTCAGATAATCATGTCATAATGATTATACAAAATGATCATAATGTTTATACAAAATGATCAATTTAAATAAATGTTATTCTTGTTAAAACTTATGTACGAAACAGGAATAAATAAGTAAACAACCTCTAAATCAATTCTGACATTTAGATTACAAAAAACAATCCAAAATATTTTTAACATTCATCCAAAAAAAATAATTCGAATAATAAAATAACAGATCATGAGTGGCCCGGCTTCCCCAACGTGTTACGGTTAAAGCCGTATTTCGATAAGTTAAAAGATATTTAAAAACAGAAAATAAACAAACATAACAAGTATTACAATTTTTACTTTATAACTTAAAAAATTAATAATAAATATTTTCTTCGTACGGAATATTTAACTGTGCCGGAACGTTCATGATAAACTAAAAATGTAATTTAACAAAATTATCTTCATTCTAAATTCTTAATTTCAGTCGGGCATTTTCCTCTGTTTACTTTATCGTAAACGTTCCCGGCATTGTTGAAAATTCTGAACAAAGAAAATATTTATTATTACTTTTGTAAGTAATTAGATAAACATTGCAATACTTAGTATTTTTTTATATAACTTTTTTAAAAGATGTTAATTATAAAACTTTATCGTCCCAGTTCAATAATATAACAAATAAAAAACATCAGTTGATAAATAAGGATTCAAACGGATAATATTTATTATTTAAACATCCAACATTTCAAAATCCTAATAGATTTCCTCTTCAGGGATCAACAATTCATATTAAACAAATTTTGGAAGATAGTTTTTGAAAGTTAAAAGAAATACTTTTTTTAAGGTTATGTTTTGTAACTTATATTGGTCAAACAAAAAGGCCCTTAAATATTCGCAGAGATGAACATATTAGCAATATCAAAATCAATGTAAAATTTCATATTGTGATTACCAAACAGCTCTTAGAAAATGGAAATGACTTGAGGAATGACACTGAATATGGACGTAAGTGCCAAAACCCGAGTTTTACAGGAGGAACAAAAAACTTTTTAACTTTAACGCTTTTAATTTTAAACAAAAAAGTGAAAAATTGTCCCGAGGTATTGTCAGGCTTTATTGAGTCGTAAAAGGAACGCCTGGAAAAAAGCAAACATCTCCGAGAAAACCTTTGTGTACCTAAAGGAGCGCCTATCTTGAAAAATTGTATGTGGGACACTAAAAGCTGCAAAACTTTTGCGTATTGGATTTTTAAAAGAAAGTAAGAAAGCACTTTCGAGTTCTTTTTGTGCTCTGTGTAACCGTGAAAGAGACATCTAGAAAAAAGCAACCGTTAGCTCTATCCAGCCGTTAACGGAACATCCTGGAAGGAGTAACTACTTTCGAGAAAAACCTGATGAAAGGGCGACGTGCCCCTAAAAAGGGACAAAAATGCAAATACCTTTAACATATATAATTTTTTTTAAATCAGAATACTATTTGTAGTCCTTATCCGGCTCTACTAAGTTGTGAAAAGAGCAGGTGTAAAGAAGCAACGACTTCGGAGAAAAAATTATCAAATATCGATTTCGAGGATGACATTGAGAATAACATGATATCTTTCAACTGCTTCACCTTGTAATAATGTGTGTACTAATACATTTTTGTACAACTAATGCTTTTTTGTGACGCCACAACTCTCAGACATGCTATTTTGGGCCATAAAGGTCCAAAAAGCACTGCGCGGCTCATGACACTTACGCCTTATGCACTGATTTTTTTTTGCCTAACCCACTTCCAAATCGAACTCGACCATTATCTTCCAGACGAACATGAGTTAGGTTAAAACAATCAGTTTCGTAACGATGCAACCTAGACATCGCTTGGTTTGCTTTCCTTGACCGGAAAAGTAACCGAATGGAAAACCTAAAATCAGGGCTAAAAGAGTCTGAGAGGTTATGCTTAGAATATTATTTTTTATTTTTACTTTGGCGCTGTCGTTTTTGTTTTTATATGCTTCTCCACTGACCAGCAAGGTCCTTACTTAATCTCAGTATTCCGATTTTGAACTCAACCATATTCTTTTTAGGTTCTTTAGTTTCTGAATTGTAATGATTATGAGGATTATGATGATCCTCGCCATCACGTTGCCTTTCCGGATGGTGAGATCATGGTGGATCAGATGGTGGATGGTGAGTCATGAGGGCAAGGATCGTCTCTTTGATTGTGGTCTGGTTCCTCGCCGTCGTGCTGGCGCTCCGGATAAAAACCGGAGGATGAGTCATGAGGGCGAAAACGATTACGCCTCCCGGAAGGGGTTCTGGTCATTGGCATTTTTTAGCTAGTAGGATGAAGATGATGCAGAGAGAGAGAGAGCACAGCATGTAATTCATATATAACGATTATTTATTTTCATGTAAATCTATGAGGCATTTACCTATCTCATATGGGTATTGAACAAAACTCCTTATATCTATTAAACCTACGGAATACGTCGATACGTCCTACACATTGATATCTATTAAAATCCTAAATTAGGAATGTGAATACTCTAACAAGGGATCGTCGATGGCGGTGAGAGTGTCGTTGAACATGATTTCTTTTCGGGCTACAGATACACCGAACTGTGGTTGCATTTGTACATTATCGTCCTTATCCTCTAGAACACGTCGTTGGTTAAAAACCCGAATCTCCTCGAATTGGAGGTGCCGACTTAAATCTGCACGTTCGATTTCCGAGATGAATGAATACCGTTCGAGAACAGTCCCCCACTCCTTCAATCGCGGGGAGAACGCTACTCTTGCACACCTGACGTTAGATCGCGGAGAGGTTGGAGTTTTCCGCTCCTGAGCCAGGATGTTCTTACGATCTAACCCATCGGTAGGCACGCTGGCCCACTGTTGGGCCACTTTTTCTGCCTAGGCCCAGAGCCGTTCTGCCAAGTCTCTAGTAATGATACCCCTATTTTGGAGTGGTCTGATTTTTCTTATTCGAGCCCGGCGATATCGGAACAAGAGCCCGAATCACGATTCACTAAAAGAAACACAAATAAATGAAAATTGACTTTTATGAGAGAAAGAGGAATGTATTTCTTTTCGATGCCGGACGCGTCGTCTAGGAACCGAAAACGTTTCTACTTACTTCTTGACCCAGGATATTAGGGATAGAGGAAGGTTTTATTTATCAGTAGAAGGAATAACTTACCAGAAGACTGGCGGATGTTCAGAACAGGGAAAATGGACAAGCTGGTGGAGCTGAAGGGCAGAGGAGCCTACCAGAAAACTGGTGGATCTTAGGAACCGGGAGGAACGGTAAGCTCGTGGAGCTGAAAGGCGGAGGAACCTACCAGAAGACTGGTGGATCTTAGGACACTCCAAGAACTTCGAGGGTGTCTTGCTGCCGGGAACCCGGCGCTGGTCTCTAGCCTGTAGCTCTCGTGTGGCGGCTTTTATCAGCTCCTTCCCACCACAGCGAGCGCTGGATGGAGGTGGAAGGCTCCGCGGCGGGGAGCGACGCTCCATCCCATTGTCCACTTTAACTCACGTGGCTTTCGCCTCGACAGAATCACGTGGCATTTTAAATATTTTGTGCAGACTTTTTCAAGGCTTGAAAAGAGGAGACGAGTTCGTTAGTCAGCCTTATTTGCCCAAAATTTAAAAAATTAGGGACATTTTTTACTTTTTGAAAAAACTTTTCTGCAGAAAAATAAATTTTTAAAGGCAGTTCTGGATAGCTGCCATAAAACTCTACAAATCATCTGAATAACATTTATCACGTTGACCAATATTAACAAAGTTACAGTATATACAAATCTTTTTAAAAAAATTAAAAAACCAGTTTTTGATGAAGTCGAAAAATCAGCGATCTAAAGTTACGCATATTTTCATCAAGTGACCACACCGACGCACTATGTACAAAAGTCAAAAACTTTTTACGGTTTTCAAAGATCTCTTGAACGGATCGTTGAAAATTAATTCTGTTTAGGTCAAATTATAGTGTGAGCAATACTGTATCTGGGAAAAATGCGCAAATACTGATTTTCAAAGTGATTGACCCTTAAAAAAAAGATCAAAGTTAGGTAAAAAAATTAGTTTTTTTAATGTTTTAATATAAAATTGTCGCCAAACTTAATTTTACTAATAATAAAAGTTGTAGAGCATTAAGAAATACACAACTTTAGTGAGAACAATTTTTTTTAAAAATATTTTTCCAATTTTTCCAATTTTTTCAAATGAAAACAATTTTTTTAACTTGTTTATAACAAAAAGTTGTTATTCAAGTTAAATATATATAATAATAAAAGTTATTGAGAATCGAAAAATACACAATTTTTGTCTGTTATAAACAAGTTTAAAAAAATTGTTTTCATTTGAAAAAATTAAAAAATTATTATTTTTTTTTAATTCTTCTCACTGAAGTTGTGTATTTTTTAATGCTCTACAACTTTTTTTATGAGTAAAATCAAGTTGGACGACAATTTTATATTAAAACATTTAAAAAACTGGTTTTTTTACCTAACTTTGATCTATTTCTTAAGGGCCAATCACTTTGAAAATCAGTACTTGCGCATTTTTCCCACATACAGTATTGCTCACACTATAATTTGACCTGAACAGAATTAATTTTTAACGATCCGTTCAAGAGATCTTTGAAAAGCGCAAAAAGTTTTTGACGTTCGTATACAGTGCGACGTGCCTACATATTCCTCAGAAAGCTGGAACTAACAAATCCTGATCTCTTTTTCTGTTCAAATACTAATTTTTTGTTACATTCTCTTCAGAAAATTTGTGTAAAATTTGACCCTCTCCCCATATTTTTGTCAAATGTCCACGTTTTGAGACCCCCTGAACCAAAAAAAAATGGTTTCAGCGAATGTGTCTGTATGTGTGTCTGTAGATTTTTTTGTTAGAATGATAACTTTCAAAATAATTGACAGATTGGATTGGCCTTTGGTATACTCTTTTACTGTCTTAAAATGAAGGTCAACTTCGTTAGCCAGCCATTTTGAATAAAACTTAAATAAGTTACAGCATTTTGAAAATTTTTGAGACCACTTTTTTTTGTAATTTACAAATTGCATGTACAGATATTCATAGTACTTAGAAAGAAGAACAATTTATCCTTATGACATTTTTCGATGAAATGAAAATTATTATCAGAATTATCGCGTTTTTAAAATTCAAAAAAAATTAAAAGAAAATGAAGAGTTTAAGCCAAACAATGCACGATATGAAAAAAAGACAAGAGAAAAAAACATTGCTTTTTGAAAGCTCTATAAGACTGGAAGAAGAACTTTTTGAATTTTTTTAGAAAATCAAAAATTCAAATTTTGCCGCCAAAAAACGTGACATATGAAAAAATATTCAATTGAAAAATCATTTGTCTTAAATAGATCTACAAATTTTCTGTTGACCATTTTCTTAAAAAAATTAAAAATTCAATTTGCCCGCCAAAAAACATGAGATATGTGAACATCTTACAAAAAAATTATTGGCCTTAAAAAGATCTAACAATTTTCCATTAACCGTTTTTTGATTATATAAATAATTTTCGTTTAAATTGTGAAAAATACTGTTAAGAACTTAAAAACTAATTTTTCTTCACCAAAGACTTTCGAAAAAATTATGGGCTTGTATTGTGCTTTAGCACACTTCCTTAAGGCATAAAAAGAAAGGAAGAGTTCGTTAGCCAGCCATTTTTTATGAAGAGTTTTAGTTTTATGCATCAAAAAACGCTTTGCGAAAATTAAATAAACCATTTACAATTTGAACCCTCAAAATCGGTGAAATCCTTGAAAATTTTTTTAATCTAGTAAAATCTTCTGAAATCAGTAAATATTTTTTGAAATTTATTGAAATCGTTTAAAATCGGTGGAAGTCGTTCATATTCATTAAAATCTGTCGGAATCTTTAGAAATCTCTTGAAATTCATCAGAATCTATCCAAGTATCATGAAATCCTTTACAATATTTAAAAACCCTCTGAAATCCTCTAGAGATCGGTGAAATCCTCTATTTTCAGTGAAATCTTTTGAAATACGTAAAAGACACTCCTTAGAAAACTGTTACAGTTGTAACATTCTAAAAATTAATTTCTAGAATTCGCTAAAAATCCGGTGAAACCTGATCAAATTCTTAGCAATCTCTTAACATTTTCTAAAATTCTTTAAAATGTTCGTTTTTCGATTATATGTAGTGACAGTTTTCGGTTTAACCAAAACCGATGGTTATAACACGCTGCTTAATGAATTAAACATTTCTCCTCGGGATTTAAAAATGTGTGTGAAAGCGCAAATCATCTTGATAATTTGGCCTGGGCTAGATTTAAGGGATGGAATAATGGAGCTCCATCTTCCAGAATTTAACTTATATGACTGGGTCTGGGTCTGGTTTAGCTTTTTACATTAAAAGGCTAGATCAAAAATTTCTGTACGAGTGTGTATCTGAGCAAATGCTCGCCTGGAAAATGTCTGCAAAATTTTTTTTCTTTTTTGAGATTTTTGGAAAAAAATATATTACTGTGATTACATAATTGATTAGACAATTTGAGAAATCCATGCAAAAGATCGAGCGCGAAGCGCGAGAATCGTGAAGAGAATGTGTTCCTTAAGGTCGATAGAACCTTAAGTAAGTTAATTGTCTTTTGAACTTGAAATCAAAAACAAAGTTAACAATCTCTTTAAAAGTCCTGAGCTCTTTGAAAAGATTAAACATGATTTATTTCTAAAGAATCAAAAAAATGTTACTAAATCGCAAGCATAATCACCTCAAACTTATTTTAATAAGAGATAAATTTAAATATCATGCTGAAATTTCGGAAAATGATAAAAAATATATTGAAGAATAAATGTCGGCTGCGTTTCAGTTTTTATTTTGAAAAAAAATTTCAAAAATAATTTTTTTTTTCGAAATTAAAATATGAAGCACACTAAACATTGATGCCTCAATATATTATTTATTTTTTACCATAATTTCAGCGTAATATTTGTATTTCTCTTTCAATAAACCTGTCCAATATATAAATAAAAAACGGTCGGTAATTAGATGTGCATGACACACTGTTAAGTTCATATTCATAAAATTACAAAATTTACTAACGGCAGTAAAAGTAAATCATGAGGAATAAACTTGACTCTGCGCAAAGAACGACGAATATTCCGTGAGCCCGGAAGCGCGCTCAAAGTAGCGAGCGAAGCGAATTTTGCGTGCTATAAGGACCTCGCGCATAGCGCAAGGTTTAATGATAACGAAGCGCGAAGCGCGAAGGTAAATAATATCGGAGCGCGAAGCGCGACGGCCACTCCACCCGCCCTAGGTGCGCTCAAACTTGCGAGTGAAGCGCGCGATGAGAATGTGCCCGCGCCCCCGAAGGGGTCGGGGCAGATTTTTTATTCTTCGATGTCCCGATTAAAGGTACGTTTACCGCAAAACCCTGATATAAACTGTTTGCCCCCAAAAAAGGGTTATAAATCCACTTTTTTTTGGTGAAAAAGAAAAAGTCCCATAGTCAAAATTTCAAAGCGAATAATTGGCAATTCTTACACATGACAAGCAAAAATAAACCGAACCAATGTTCTTCAGGGATACACAAGTCCTCTAAAACAAATCTTCCACTTCTTAAGTGAGGGTGCAAACCACCCTCGATATTTAAAATCGACCTTGGTCGACAATTGAAACCAAATAATCGGCACCTTTGACACATGGAAAGTGAAGATCAACATCTCCAATGTACTTCAGCGGTGTCTAAGTTCTCCAAAAAAATCGTCTACCCATTCGGTTAGTTTTCAAACAACTCTCGATGTTTAAAATCAAAAAAGTCCCTTAGTCGATGGATGAAAACAAATAATTGGCCACTTTGACACATGGAAAGTGAAGACAAACATCTCCAATGTACTATAGGGGTGCCCAATTTCTCCAGCAGAAATCGTCTACCTCTTCAGTGAGGGTGCAAACAACTCTTGATCTTTAAAATCAACCAAGTACCTTAGTCGGTTATCGAAAGCAGATGATCGCGAACTCTGAGAGTATATAGCAGGTAATGTGTATATTGTACTATGATAAGACATATTGTCTGGTATAAGACATATGGTGACTCGTTTGTATTATAGACTATTTAGCGCTATCCAGGATGCAACACTTGGAGGCAGCCTACGTTACATCCGATCGGGGTGCTTATTTAACGCGAGTTCCCTTGTCTCTCGCGATTCGATATGTTTAAGCTTCGACGATTTGATTTGATTTGATTTTATTATGCCCACAGTCATATGACCATAACGGACAACCAAAATTACATTTATATTTGATACATTATGTGTTAATATTTGAAACTAAAAATAATAGTAATAATTCCATTTCCTTATTCCG